>CM050327.1:76805085-76946434 GCA_027475135.1 Bactrocera correcta
TCCACTTAACAAATGTATAAGCTTAAACATTTTCCCCGTCTTTTCCCCCCTTTAAAAAAACCGCGTTGAAAAAAATGGTCAGTTGCATAAAATGAGTACTGTTCTATTTATTTTTTAATTAAAAATTGTCCAAATCCAACCAAAACTGTTCAAGAACCTAGGTACCGAATATGTGAATCCGATACCAATAGTTGAGTTTCAATGTAAGAGGTATAAAATTGAAATTCGCACAGAATCCTTTTCTGGCAATAGTATTTCATTCTGTCACAAATGGGTTGAATCGATGTAATACTTTCCTGAGCCCCCATATACCTAATATAAAGATTTTCGAACTTATAGGTGACCTTATGCTGGATATATCCGCCAATATTTGGGTCAACTCAATGAAAATTGCAGAACATGTTTTATTCATAACAGTGTTTCTTTACTTGAAACCCCCTACGGGCGTGGCAGTGGTTGCCTATCTATGCCTATCTACGAACTCTTATTTTCGTACTAAGGAACCCGCATGCCAAGTTTCATCAAGATATCTTAATTTTTAATTAAGTTGCAGCTTGCCCAGACGGACAGACAGGATTTCAACTCGCCTTATCATCCCGATAATTTAAATATATATACACATTGTTTTTCATGAAAAGCGCACCAGTGGCAACATGGTCATTCAAGTTAAAAATGTGGGGAATATACCGATTAATTAGTAAAGCAATACAAAGACGCAGGAAAACTGCGTTGAAGTGCTCAAATGCAAATTATGTAGAATTTTTTAGTTCCGGCTCTTGAAGAGCATCTTTTTATACTTCTGAGGCAAATTTTCAAGACAAATCTGCACCATGCCACCGAGCCAAATCCGTAAGTAATATTTTGTATTAATTGTGTCATGCTTCCCAACAATAAAATTGCAAAGAAAACATTAATAAGAATTAAATTTTTTTCACAGCTCGAAAAAATGTTTGAAGATATAGGAATTTCTAGGTTGACTTGGCCGGGTAACTCACTTATGACACGTAATACAAGGTGCGTTCCAAAGTAAACAGGACTTCAAAAAAAAAAAAAACAGAACAAATGGTTTTTTGGCAAAATCAATTTATTTTATTCAAAATAGTCTCCTTCTGCTTCAATACAGCTTTTTGCACGGTCCAAAAACACGTCAAACTAGTGTTTTAGCTCGTTGGCCGGTATGGCCGCCAGTATGCCGGTGCAAGCCTTTTGAATGGCCTCTACGTCTGCATAACGCTTTCCTTTCATGGGCAAATACATTTTTCCGAAAAGGAAGAAGTCATACGGTGCCATATCAGGTGAATACGGGGAGTGGTTAACGGCTAAAATGTAATTTTTGGTCAAATAATCGTCCTTCGAATGTTGCATTATGGGCAATTTTTGGTCGTCAGTCAATTTGTGCGAAAAAAACCGTGCACATACCTTTCGTAAGCCCAATGTTCGGCCAAAATATGATAAATCGATATTTTGGAGATGTTCAATTCTATATCCATGAATTTCAATGATGATTTCGCCTGATTTTTGATCAAATGACGCATAGTTTCGATGGAATTTCCGGTGATCACGGATTTTGATTAGCCCAGATGTTGATCGTCATTTATGTCCCACGACCACTTTGAAAACGTTCATCGAAATAAACTTGTTTCATCAATTGAAACGTTTCGGTAAAAGTTTTATCAATTTTAAAATAAAATTTAATATTGGCTCTTTGTTCGAAGCTCATTTTCGCACCGATTACACAAACATACTGACACTTAAAACACAATAATTTTACTTCTAATCGATGAAATGTCATGAAATTCTCACTGGACAATCGATAAAGACAGTAGATTCTAACGCACCAGTCGACACCACCAGGGGGCACTAGATTCCTGTTTACTTTGGAACGCTTCTTGTATGTCAATTGCGGGTTTGGAAAATTTATGACAGAACGATATAACCGAGAAAAACCTTAAGAACCTTGTTGACTCTATGCCGTCAAGTGTAATGGCCGCCATAAATGCTAGAAGAGTTGTTACATCGTATTGATTTATTTTTTTTTTTATTTCACAAATACTTCCTTAAAAAACAATTGGTACAGCTAAAATAATGTTGAGTTTTCTATGGTGAACAAAATTCTATTCCAACTATATTTCGAATTTTGTGTTCTTCCTTTTATATACATTTTTAGTCAAAAAAGTATATATAATCAAAGACCAAGTTTCTTACCCCTCTAACTTTATATTAAATAAAAAAAAATCCTAATTTTTTATACACAAAAGTTTGTTTTTGTTGAAATCGAAAAAACTACAAAATTTAATAATATTTTGAGATGGTGCGGTTTTCATGATCGCCAGTGTATATAACCCTAAATCTATCTTGCTTAGTTTTAGGATAATAAAATACTAATTAAATTATAACTGTCGGCATGCTAATTAGCGTTATTATCACTATTAATTTACATTTATAAAGCGATATAATATTAAAAGATGAAATTGATTAAATTTTATAAATAAACCTTACAAGTCTGCATACACAAACTATTCACACTTGAGTGCAATCACGCGGTTTATTGTAAGCGACACATCGACATACATACAGATATGTACATGTGAAAATACGTAAAGTGTGACTACCTCTTCGACAGTCATCACTTGGGACAGGCGATATGGAGCGTAAAGCTATCAAGAGCAATGCCCCATAAAAAGCGCCACTCCGCCAACGTAGAACAACAAACAAACCCACAAATACACATATGGACATATGCATGGGTGTGTGTGTGCTTGTTTGATTCACATGTAGCTGCCATGCGTCAGAGAACGCTTACTAATTAACACGTTAACACTCAATCGCACATCATAAATCATGTATGCCCGCATACTACCGCAACAATAAACCGGCATATGTATGCATGTGTGTGTGTGTCTGTGCATAAAATAATAACAGCAACAACTGTAATAGTCACATAGAGGAGCGGCAGCAATAAGCGGAAGCAAATTGATCCAGCAGCAGCAGCGAAAGCGCAAGAGAACAATTCAATTTTCTCAATAAAAAATAAAAACAACAACAACTAAACCATACAGAAAAAGGATGTTCAAGTCAGTAAGTTAGTGGCTCTGTGTGTGTGGTTTTTCCGTAATATTTACGTGGTTAATCGTTACATGCACCGCGAGCATACCGCCACCACCCCAACAGAAGCCGGCACAACAACAGCAAACACTCGAATTGCGGAAATAGGAAAAAGCAAGCAAGTGTGCTTTTAAATAAAAATGTGTTTGCGAATGTTAAACTTGTATGTGTACCTGTGTACATATGCTTGCGCTCATATGCTCCGGAATTTAATCATGAAGCGAGTGAAAAGCTCCTGCTTTAGATTTTATGATACTGGCATATACTACCCGCACTTTCTTTATTGCGATTCAGAACTGTAGCTTGTATGTGTATATACAGTGGTGAACACAATATTAGCAGTGTGCGACAACTTGGTGGATCGAGTGCTTGAATCTCGTTAATAATTAAATCTACAATTATCTACTGGAGGCTGATTGCCTCACAATTGTCATCTTAGATTTGCTCGCTATCGTCGCTCTCTTTTCAACAAATTTTCAGGAAAAGCAACAACAAATTCATCGAGTTTAATTCGATTTTTTCTTTATTGGCGTAGACACCGCTTACCGGTTATAGCCGAGTTTACAACATGACCGCTTTTTTGCTGTTTGGCACCAATTGCAGTGTTCAAGTGAAGCCAGATTCTTCTCCATCTGATCTTTCCAACGAAGTGGATGTCTTCCTTTTCTTATGTGAATGACGATACGACGTATCTCATACACGGAATAACGGGAATAATGAGTGATTTATAGAGTTTGGTCTTTGTTCGTCCAAAGAGGACTTTATTTCTCAATTGCCTACACAAAGGTTAGGTTAAGTTAGGTTATAAGTAATGATAGATGAAATTAATTAGAGGTGAAGTATCTGTCATACACGACGTCAATGCTTTATGTGAACTTTATGAACGATTTGATATCTAGTTTTGATAATTCGAATAGTCCCTGGAAGTGCGAAGCTACCTGATTTCTACGACAAGATTTAGATTATGTTGAACAGAAGCATATAAGGTGTTCTAGTGTCGCTCTTATGATTTCTTTTTTTGTATTATTTATACCCATCCGGCTCGCATGTGATGTCAGTAGGTTGTGACCACTCATTAGACCAACACTCGTCCTGCAGTCCTTTCGGGACCATGTGTGTAAAACGATTGTGTGGTTTTCTTGGCAGTCCTGTATATCCCTAAGGTATTCCATTTTTCTGATCCGTTTGTCAGTCCTTTCGTAAATTTCATTGGATATCGTTTATAGTGAATCCCGTAATTTCTCTACTGGTTCGTAGCCAGAGGGATGCCACATTTGCCAATTACGTAATCTTGGCGATCCTGCATGTCCGTAAGGCGTACCCTTTCTTCTGATCCGTGTGTCAGTCCTTTCGGAAATTTCTTTGGATATCGTTTTTAGTGACTTCCGAATTTTCTCTACTGGTTCGGTAGCCAGAATGATGGCACTTTTGGCAATCTCATCAGCTACTTTGTTTCCTGAAATTCCTCTGTGACCTGGAACCCAGTATTTGTATGTGCAGCCGCTTCCCGGCTTCACCGCTAAAGCACTGCCTCCCTTTTTCAAAAGACATTCTCTTGCGTGAGATTACTACTTTAATTGCCGCCTGGCTATCGACGTAGATCTTCTTTACGTTATTCCCTGCCTTGTTGCCTACTATATCTCAGCCGTTTTCCTGACCGCAAAGATTGGCGCTTGGAAGATACTTCAGTATTTGGGAAGCTTGAGGGGTTGCCTGAGATCTAGCGCAATAGATTCCGGTTCCCACTCCACTATCCTATTTTAATCCATCTGTTCAGACGGTTGTAAGTTCCACAGGCGAGTTTAATGAAGTTTGATTCTACAAAATTTTTAACCAGCTTCATTATTATGAATAGTTCAAAAGACAAATTGCTGTCAAAAATAATATCACAATATTTTTTGTACTGATTGTGTCAAGGCATGGACTCTGCTCGAAACTAAGGTAATTTATTTTTTTTTTTTTGCACGAAAAAAATATTTTTCTGTCAAAGAAAGAAGTCAGCACATTTGTGTTCTATTCGCTACTCTCTAAGGTAATATAATTTCACAAAAATATAAGTTTATCTTTGGCAGAATATTGTAATAGCTTTATTTAGTATAAATGTTTTACTCTTTTATTCAAATTCTTTTCTGTCCGAAAACCAAATCTACACTTTATAATACAAAATATATTTTTCGAAGTCTAAAAATTTATTCTTCAAACCCTAAAATATAATCAAAAGCCACTATTTTAATGAAAACCTATAAATATATTTAAATATAGAAATTGCCATCGCTCTGCTCACTACTGTAGCAAATATTTTTCAGGTAACAACGCGAGTTGCTTGCAAAGTTAATAGCAGTAATATGAAGACGACAAGTGCCAGCTCGTGGAATTGCTTTATAAAAGTTTTTGTTTGAAAACGAAATGAATTTGAGTTGAATGCAGTTTATTGTGCGTGTGCTTTTTATTGACTCTTTTCATTTTTAAGTTTATAGAGTTAAATTCGCGTAAAGAAACGCATACTTTCTGCTGAGTGGCAGGAAAAGATTAAGAAATACGAGAAGTGGATAAATCATCGCGTAATCTTTATAGCGTAGCAGCAGTAAAAGAAACCATGCCCTTATCTGCTATTTCATATCAATAAGGAGTAGCTAGTAGTCGATTTTTGCGTTTCATAGAAATTAGAAACAGAAGAAAATTTCAACAAGAAATAGTAAAGATATTGAGTAAGCAGTTAATATCGTTTAATTTTTTAAACAAAATTTGATTATGGAAGAGTAATAAAATGTAAAAGTGTAGAATACTAAGAAAATTCTGTACTCCCTGAACCACAAATGGTATCAGTCATTATAATTGGATAAAATTCTTACATCAGAGATACAAAGTCATAAATTTATGCGATACTCTTGGCACATTTGTACTTCTAACTATTTCTTTCGCTCTAATTGTATGTTACTTTTTTAACTTTTAAATATAGGATAATTGAGTTCAAATAATCCGTAGGCAATAGCAGGCGGCCATCAGAGACCATATAACGGGTGGGCCATCTAACGTTTTAAATTTGAATTAGCTATATTTCGACATTGAAAACGTCAAATACCATTCGGAAAGTGACAGATATTCAGTAAAAAGTCTAAAATTTACGAAATGGGTCGCTATTCACTAGAAGAAAACTGGGAAGTATTGAAAAAAAAATCGAGGATGGTCAATTTTACCGAAAAATCATCTTTTCGGGCGAGGCTCATTTCCACCTCGATGGTTACGTTAACAAGCAGAATTGTCGCATTTGGAGCACAGGACGGCGCTACGTGCCATATCGCAAACGCTCAATCTTTTACGCCCTATCTTCGAAAATCGCATAATCAGCAAAAGAGGTGATGTGAATTGGCCTTCCAGAAGCTGCCATTTAACTCCGTTGGACTATTTTCTGTGAGGAGCTGTTAAAGATAAATGTTACGCCAACCATCCAGAAACAATTCAAGATCTAAAGTACGAGACTCAAGCTGCTGTAGCTGCCATAAGGCTTGAAACCATCGAGGAAGTACTCCAAAATTGGGTGGATCTGATAAGCTACTGTAAACTCAGCCATCGAAAAATATCAAGGTGTTTTTTTATTGACTTTTTAAATTTAAAATTTTATATGGCCCACCCTTTGTCTTCAAATTCTTGAACTCAGTGACCGAGAGTTTTGTACTTTAATGATAAATACTTGGGGAAAAGTTTGGTGAGGGGTTTACTGTCAGGAGCTTTCTATCGACTGCTGTTTCAGACTTCCTGACTATTGCAATGTTTTCCAAGCCGAGGTTGTAGCAGTAGATTTACTGCTCCGGAGTGCAGTCTCCTTCAAAGAACTGACCATCCGTTCAGATAGCAGAGCGGCGATACTAGCCTTGAACTTATTAACAGTGTGTTTAGATCTAGTGATCTCTTTGCCCTCCGTAAGGCTAGCCTCTACCTAGTTGTGGGGCTTTTAAGGGAATCTTAGCAGACGCCATCTGCAGATGCTGTATGGAAGAAGATGAGGTGGAAACGACTGAACACTTTCTTCTTGACCGTCCCGCGTTTGGGATACCTTCAGACATCCCACCAAACTAACGGAAACGGATATACTCGTACGACAAGACCTGAGATTATGTTTTTCAAAAAGAGGTCGAGAAGGGTCTCAAAAGATATGTCTGACAACGTAGCTGGGCGCTATGTTTATAAATGGGACGTCGAAACTGTCCAACAATCTATCGAACGACACTCTAAAAATGTGTTGGAAACGAACCCAAAAAAAACCACGGAAAGCACTGAAGACCATCGAACTATCCAAGACTTATAACAAGTGTTTGAAAATTTCGAGTAAGCTAAGCGTTGGCTTGTATTGGTCCAACTGTTTTGAAGGTGATAATAAAGATTTATAGTATAACATGTGAAAATGTTGTTTCTATTGAAAGTCCGGGTCAGATGATCTAAGCAACTTTCGTCAGTTTTAACTGCCTTCGATTTGGCAGATCTCTAACTTTATAGATATTGAAAAGCAAGAGGTTCAATCAGTTATGACGTATCCACAAATTATTTCTTGAGAACTTTGTTGTTTCCCTCCCACATAAATTGTATGACAACAAGAGAGCGGTGCTTTATAAATATTATATTAATAAGCAGCGAAATGGTGAATACAAAACGCTATGCTTGGTATTTTGGGATCGCCTGGGGAATATTGTCTGATTGCCATGATTATTGTACTTATAAACTATGTTTAATACATACATTAATCAATAGTGGCTGCACTTTGATTTAAGTTATAACTAGAAGGAGTGAGCGGAAAGTTAAGATGATAATGACATTGCTGGCGATCGGTTTGGAATTGTCTTGTGAAACGCTCATTTTAACGTACAAGTTGCGCAGATATTATTTTATTTAATTCTTTTACTACTCTTATGGGAATAACTAAGAATTTTAAGGGGCTACAACTACCAATTCTTGAAACGGTGTTGAAAATTTGTTTGCCCATGAAGTGTTTAACCAACCATTAAGAATATGACGTAAGCAAATTTGCTGGATACCCAAATAATATTGCATGGAATTCCAGGAGAAGAAATGATGAATGCGCAAATACTATACAAATGCATATAGTATGTATGTAGTATTTAGTTTATATATAGAAGTACATAAATATATTGAAGGAGGGAAACTACCTGCAAATTCTGTAAAGGAGCAATGTGTGACTGTATTTAAGGCAAACAAATGCCCGCATTGCCAAAAGGCGCACAGAAATGCAGGCTTTCACCACACATCCCCGCAGACACCGCACTATCTACTAAAGTGAATGGGTATGAAAGCATGAAAGTCTATATGCATGGGGGCATTTGCGTAAAATCTGCTGGCTGACTGACGGATTCACACGTTGGCTTTCATCAAATTGAATAAATTAAAACTACGATAAGTGGAAAATGCAAATTTTAATACCTATCGGCACTCGATAAGCAGCGACCGAGCAGGGGCGGCAGTTAAAGCCATTCCACAAGCGATTATAACGCCTATATGTATGCCTATTTACATATATATATATACTTATATGTATGTATATAAGTAAAAGCAGATGATTGTGGAGCGTTTGTTTGATGGTTCATTCAATCAAGCGGTTAAATGATCGCTCGTTCGATGACTGTTAGCTGCGTTGCCTGCAAGCCGTCCGCCGCCGGCTTATCGCTGCTGCTTACTCGCCCATTTATGCGCGTTGCGTGTGAGCGCGTAGGTATGTGTATGTGTTTGGTATTAACTTTCATTCAATTAAATAAATATTTCAGTGCGCGCTATGCATATACTTATGTATGTATATAAATGTTTTTAAATGTACTTTCCTTTGTATATTGCTTTTACTCTATTGAAAATTTCCAATTTTTTATTTTTAGTTTTATATATATTTATTTATTTTATTTATAGCCGGTTTTATTGTTATCCTGATACTAGTTATATAGGGGCTAGGTCAAGTTTTCGTCGAATTATATCTATTTTAGGCACAAAGATATACTCATACGACTAAAATGCGTTCTCTCCATTTCATCGAGACAACTCACATATTGGTCGACATATGCCGTATAAAATAACCGAAAGTTTGAAAATCTTTTAGGTACGTAAATGGGGGAACGTATTTACCATATTCAACTCATTTTTGATACAAAGACATACTATTCTCACAAAAGGATTCTCTCTGAACTTTAATTATATCCCATACATCAACCAATATTTTCGGTCAAAAGTCAACTATAGATACTAGGGTCCACATATTCGGTACCTAGGAGCATGAACAGTTTTGGTTGGCTTTAGACAATTTTTGGTCATAAGGTGGCATACTCTTAAGGCATTAGTCGTGCAAAAGTTTTATAGCATTATATTAAAGTCTCCCTGATTTGTGTCCTGGAAGGTGAAAAATTAAATAGACTAAAAAAAAATTATATGGGAAATAGACGTTGTTGTATAGTATGTAGTCCGATTTCGTCCATTTTCGCTCTGTAACATAGGAATGTGAAAATAATACCATGGACTAAATTTTACCGAAATCGGACGGGCGGATCCCGAGATCTTTGATTTCATCTAAAAATTGGCGGTCCATCGGCCAATTTTTGACCTGGCTCTTATAAAGCCCTCTCATATCATCTCGGGTGTAAAATTATATGGGTATTCAGACCAGCTTTGTTAATTCGTAAGTCGTTACTCGGTAAATTGTTTTCGCGGTGCGTTTTGTTTTCGTAAAATTAACAGATTATCGGTTTACCGAGTAACGAAATAAGAGACTGGCGATCATGATAGTTTTTTCGGGACTTGGTTTAGTTTCTGATAATCCTATCAGAGTATATTTTTTGACTCCTAATACACCATTTGATTGCATAATATATAGTCGGGCAAACCGAATCGATAAATTGGTAAAATCGTGTTCATATTAGCGTGAAGTTGGATCTCCTTACGACATTTCTCGAATTGTGGTGTTTCGAATGGAATCACGGTTATGGAATCATTGAAAATGTTGCAGACGTATTTAGAGAAGTCTATTTTGCCATAAATATCGAGTATTTTAGTGCCACATTGCATTCAGTGAGGTCATAAAGTCATCGAAAATATGGTTCATGAGAGTCGTCCTCTATTATTGACAATAACATAGAAAAAGAAACCACTGAAACTGAAGATGGTCAAGTTGTCATCAAAGGGATAGCAGAAGATCTTAACACCTCTTTCTGATTGATTCAATAAGTTTTGGTATGAGAAAATGTAGTTTTTCGTTGGCCCGGGCCAAATTTGATCATTGAGTTTTTTGCATAAATTGATCACTCAATGGGTTTATTATTAAAAAAGTACAATCATTCTGAAGTTAAATTGGTACATTCTTCTAAAGAATCAGTAGAAGAGTATTAAAAAAAAATGTTTAGAATATTCGAATGTCTAGCACTGAGGTACGGCAGTTGAAAATGGCTGTTCAGATCTTGAGCAAACTAAGTCTATAGTATAATTTTGATAAAATAATAAAAAAATTATCGAGAAGTATAAAAAAATAAATTAAGAAATATTTGTTCCGAAGCCGATGTTGCGAACCAGTTCCTAAGTTTCTGAGATATAGATCCTGAAATTTTTCACACGTCATTTTCTTTCAAAGAAATTCGCCATTCGCCAATCGCCAATCAGACCACTATAGCGTATAGCTGTCATGTACATCGTCATGTAAGATTAGAATAGAGTTATTGATGAGATATATTCATAAAATTATGCAACCTCCGAGGAAATTATTCAGATCGGATCATTATAGCAAATATCTGTCATATAAACTGAACGTTAGGAATGAAGTTCTTATATGGGGTGTGGGTTATTATTCAAGGCAACAGTGCAATCTCCGAAGAAATTGTGCAATTCGGATCACTATAGCATATAGCTATCATACAAACTGAACGATCGGAATGAAGTGCTTGTATGGAACACTTTTTTTAAGGAGTTATAGTCATCAAATTGGGTATGACAACCTTCCAAGAAATTGTTCAGACCGGACTGGTATAGTATATAGCTCCCATTGACCGATCGAAATCACGTTCTTTTAAGGAATCTTTGGTATTTGTGAAGGGTATCACTGCTTCGGTGCAACTAAAGATAACGTGTTTTCTTGTTTTTATTAAGTTCAAGCTGTTTAAATAAATATTATGAAATATGAGATCAGATGTATGTAGTTCGGTGTACCTGATTTTTGCACTAATAAATTTGTGACTCACATGAGAAGCGCTCTTTTAAAAGACATTAAATAACAATGAAAAAGTCTATGCTCATTACACCGCTACGTCATGGTCCACTTATTTTATTGCTGTTGCCAATGGACTAAATTTACATGGTAAACACCGTATACGAAAGTAATTCTATGCGCTCACGACTTAATTATCAACATGAGTAGACATACCTACATACTCGTATACTATATATACATATGTTACAGACATCAGACTAAGTTAATTTAAGTTTATTTGAACTACTTGTATTTATTTAGTCTAAATGAATTAATACAATTTAAGTGCATAATAATATATATGTATGTATATGTAAATGCATACATACATACGTGTAAATATATAAGTATGTATGTACAACCACAAAAATTCTTTTAAACGCGCCCGTCTGTTGCTAATCGACTGCTGGCGTCGTTGGCGCTCTATGAGTAATATCGTCATTATTTTTAGCAAAAAGAATTATATATATTTATATACATAAAATAAGAAAATAAAAGCGAATCATGAAAATCCGAACTGTTAACAAACCGAAACAAAAGAAAACAACAAAAGCAATTCATGTCGTAAAAAATAAACTTGTTGAACTGTCGCTGCCAGCGCGGGCAACATTTTTCATTGGTTTGTCGTTAGTATTCTCTATCAGCCCATTAAAGTGACATTTGCAGTGACGTCGGAAAAACATTTATGTCATGTGTAGAGCAGCATAGCGTTGAAATACATAAATCCATATGCAATGTCATAAATATTTCTACAAAAACTAACGCATACAAATTTTTATCACAATGTGTTTCAACTTTTCTTGTCGATTGAATGATTTTTAAATAAGTACCATGAATATTTGTGGAATTGAACTCAGGCACACAGGGGTGGAGGTGACTAATACAGGCGCTTTGGCATTAAAATAATTTTGGAATAGTCCACCAACGATTAAAATTGGAGAGTACTGGACTGCAGAGTAGGTAATGGAGAGTTAACCGTTGTAGTTGGAACAGCTGATTTCATAGCAGTGAAGAATTAACCTAACCTAACTCAATTAGGGATTTAAGTCTATGACATTATCTCGTAAAATAATAATATTTTCAACTTTTCTGCGGAAGACCCCAAAAAGTCGGATTCTTAACCGATAAATTTAACGATTAGGTTTAATATTTGGAGAACTTTCCAAGAAACAAAGAAAAGAGACTGCCTAACTCGCAACGTTGCAATCGATCACAACACGTGCGGGATGGGATAGATTTCGAGAGTTGAAGAGGGAAGCGAGACGCTTTCGCAGACAAACAAGAGAGAGACCGAATTGCGTGAGCACGAAGCTTCTTTGTAGAATATGGTCGGACGGAAGCATGCCCGACGGTTGGAATTTAAGTGTGCTCTGACAAATCCACAGTCTGGCCCAACTACCATGGGTTAAGCCTCCTCAACATTGCATATAAGGTTCTATCTAGGGTACTGTGTGAAAGATTACAGCCCACCGTCAACAAACTAATTGGACCTTATCAGTGTGGCCTTAGACCTGGAAAATAAGCAACCGACAAGATATTTATCAAGCGCCAAATCTTGGAAAAGACCCGTGAAAAGAGGATTGGCACACACCACCTCTTCGTCGATTCGCAAGGCGAAATATCTCCTGGCACTAAATAAACAGTGTCGGACTAGCGACTTGGCTCCCGCGGCACTGTTGGCAGTCATAGATAATTTCATTTATTTTGGTACCAACATTAACACAAATAACAACGTTAGCCTCGAAATCTAACGTAAAAGAAATCTTGCCAACAGGAAACGGCGTTACAAGTTTTCCAGATAAAGGTTCTGGGGAATATATATTTATGGTCCTTTGAGCATTGCCAACGGCGAATAACGCAGTCGATGGATGGATGGATGAGCTGTACGTAGTACCCGCCGGAGCAGAGGAAGAGGAAGACCTACACTCCGTTGGAAAGACCAGATAGAGAAGGACCTGGCACTAGTTGAAATCTCCAATTGGCGCCAAACAGCGCGTACGCGATGTCGACCCAATAAAACAAAATAAACCCCTCAAAACAGCCATTAACCGATTGACCCTGTAGAACGAATTTATGGTGTACGCTGAGCATGTCTTTGGCAAACTCTACTCTAGTTTCTTGAAAAATATTTCTAAAAAACTGATTAGCTATTCGGAAGTGATATTAAATTTGTAATATTTTTCTTCTATCAAATAAGAACTATCTATCGGTTTTTCAGAAGAGTCTAAAACTATCATCTGATAAAATCTGGATGTATAAGAAATATACACTCCAGCTCTGAAAGTATTCGACGCAGTACCCGCCGGGGGAAGCAGAGGAAGAGGAAGATCTCCACTCCGTTGGAAGCACCAAGTGGAAAGGGACCTGGCTTCGCTTGGAATATCCAATTGCCGCCACGTAGCGAAAGGAAGAAACGACTGGCGCGCGGTTGTTAACTCGGCTATAATCGCGTAAGCGGTGTCTACGCCAATTAAGAAGAAGATAAGAAATATATAACATTGCAAGGACATTTCTCACGATTTCTTGAACTAAATGATTGGGTGCCTAATTTCCTAAGACAATGCTATTAATCAATACAAAAACGAAAAGTCACCAGAAAATCGAACAGTCTTCGATAAATATATTAAAAACAAATATTCTCTTATATTCTCTTTATTCCAAATCCACTACCATATAACGAATTGAATACTGCCACCATTTTAGGTTTGAGTACACGCAAAATTACGGACATTTCTATGCGTTTATCTAAACATGCAAATTCATGCAATTATTTATCCATTCAATTTAAATATAATGTATAAAATAAATGTTGGTTGCGTTGGCTGGCGTTTAGCGCGCAGAAAGTGAAAAATGCGCACAAAACTCCGCAAACTTTTCAGCAATCAGCATATTTTGTTGTGCTGACATGTTGATTCGATTTGAAGATAAGATGAATTTCAATGAGCATTTCAATACTCGCTCATTTTTGATTTATGCATGTGTATGACAGTGCTTTTCCCCCTCACAAGTGGTAGCGCGGTTTGAATTTGAATGTCACGAAAGATCCAGACGAAAATTAGAGTATAGTATGTTCCTTTTTTGTTTGAATATTATTTATCTATTATCTTGCATGCCTTAAGGCTGTTTTCTTAATTTATTAAATATATTTAGGGTGAGTCCCGAAAATATTCCCAATAATACACTTACGAAGGTTGTCTTTTATATTTAGGGATTTGGCAACACTAGTTTTGAAATCTGGTAACTCTTAATTTTATTGTAAGGTTTGACATTTTTGACGTTATACTCGTACGTACTCAGAACGTTTTGACATATGAACGCTATTTGAGTTGTTTACAGTAACTTTAAATATTCTTCTTGACCAAAAAATGGTATTAAATCGCCTAACTAAAACTTAATTAAATTTTTGACGATTAAGCTCCATCAGGGACCAGTGAATATCGTTGGAATGGTGGGATCGTAGATCACTAAAAGACGAATTTCGGGAAAGTTGTCCAAAATCAGTTATTGTTTCGGAAATTATTGATGCTAATATCGCAAGATCGTTGATTAATATTTGTTTTTGTTCTCCAATCCCGAAATATAAAAGGCAACCTACGTATAGTACTATTCAGAGCCATATTAGAAGTATTAGCTTTTAGATGTTGGATAAATTTTGATACTTTAATTAAAATGGTAAAATGCTGATAAAGCTCATTTGAACGTTATGTTTAGGCGGGCGGGTATTATCCCATTTCAACCATTTTCAAACGATATAAGGAAATATTAAAGAGAAATAAAGGTTGTCATACTTATTATGAACCTGGTTTCTACGAAATTGGCTTATCTTATAGGAAATATAAATAATCTGTACTTTTAAAGGTAAAGGACTGTAAGTCTAGCAATAAAGATAAAAAATTTTGACGAATATTATTTACAATAATTTGAACGAATTCTTACTTACTAAGAATAAATTGAGTCTATTTGATTTTTATTTTATGTAGGATCCATGTAACTTACCTGAAAAAGAGAAGAAAAATATTTGTTTAATTTTTTTATACATACATATGTAAGTATATTAAAATTGTATAAAGCAAGTATGTATAAGGAATAAAATGACATTTGACCTGTTTTTAATTCGATAACTCAGAAAAAAATTCGTTGGAAATCACGTAAAAATCACTTTTTTTTATAAAAATATATTTGAAAAAAAGTGTTCTCGAAAAACATGTGAATGCAACGCAGCATATGTGCTCGTATATAAAACAAGCAAGGAATGGCTAAGTTCGGGTGCGACCGAACATTTTATACTCTTGCATTCAAATCTAGGGAAATACCTTAAGGTACAAAGCGCCAACCTGAGGATCGGAGCAACTTTATGTATATATATATATACATATACATTGTTTTTTTCTGAGCTATTAATTTTTTTCAGTCCCCTTACGAAATTTTCTTGGAAATACCCTAAAAAAGATTCCCTGAAAATTTTAGCTCTTAATATTAACATTAAGAACTGGACCAAGAGCCTGTAAAAATTTTTCATAGAAAATACACTACATTCGTGAGTTATCTTTATTATCTTTAAATTCCCACAGATCAGAGGTATTTTATGGCATCGCTTTGACCTTAGACGCATATTTCAGAATTGTTCACTCTACAAAAGTGCCCAGTGCCACAAAGTCGTAACTCACACCGGCGAGGTAGTACGGGGCTCTAAACCCGATTTTTCCAAGAATATCGTATTTTTTTTGTATAAATCTCGTAAATGACAGGAGCTATAGGAAAAGTGTACATGACAAATTTGTAGGAAATTTTATTTGCTATAAACAAGGTCACTATCATTAATAGTTCTCGAGATATTCGGCTTTTTAAGTAAGGCTTTATAGAATTTTTATAGATGGTATGTATTAAAAAATCTATGAAAATTGCATACATACAAACACCCTAATATACATATACTATAAATAATTCATACACTGACCGACATATTCGGCATAAGGTTTGTTGTTATATGCAGTAAGGTCAGCCGGAAGTTCGAAAATTCTGATATTAGGTATACGAAGGCTAGGGTAAAGTTTTCGCTCTATTCTATCTATTTTAGGCACAAAGATATACTGTTATGAGCAAAACACGCTCTGTAATTTTCATTGAGTTAACTCAAATATTGGCCGATGTATGCAGTATAAAGTCACCTGAAAGTTCGAAAATCTTAATATTAGGCATATTGGGGCTCAGGGAAGTATTGACTCTATTCTCTGAATTTCAAGTGTATATCCCATACATTGACCGATCTTTTCGGTAAAAGTGAACTATAGATACTGGGGCATACACTATCGGTACCTAGGAGCTTGAACTGGCTGGATTGGGACATTTTTTCTCATAAGGTGACATACTTTAAAGGAATTATTAGTGCAAAGTTATATATCGTTATATTAATTAATTCTTATTTAACCCTCTACAACCGTTAGGTGGACAAAATAATTTTACTCTGTAGCAACATGTTGCAAGAGGATAAAAACGCACCTATGTATACATATTGTAGCTCAATAAATAATGCTTTTTATCTTGGAAGCATCATTTATATTGATGCGCATCCAATTTGTTATAAATAAAAGAGAGTCAAGCCATAAATATGCATCAGCTACGTACGTATGTACATATGTAGATATTTTTCTTCGCCTATGCATTATTTAATCTATAGATTTCAAATTTTTTGGTAGATAGGCGTTTGGTGTTCGTTTTCGATTTATTTGCAAATCATAAAATAAAAGTGAGTTCTTGCAGAGAAATGATCATTGTTTATTTGTTTTCTGAGTACTCAAGAAGAAAATACGATTAGAATCCAAACTCAATCAAAAAACAAAATATTTCATTCAGAAACAAACATTAAATTAGTCTTGCAAAATTGAAACAATATTTTTGTCTGAAATCAAGAATTAAAATTTTTAGTTTTGGATATCATACAATATAGTACATATGAACACAAGGTTTGTTTATTTTTGTTTTGCTTTCGTAAGTAGTGATAAAAACATATATAAAAACAAAAATGTTGCTCTCATTACTAAAATGAAATGAATCTCTCATTGAATATTATATTGATGAGAAATGCAGAGAAACGGGTTCGATAAAGAATTAACCTCAGCCTGCATGAAGCGATATTAAAAATGATCCAATCTACAATTTTTTGTAATATATATTTTTTTTATATATGTCAATATGTCTTATGGATGTACTCAACACATTTTGGTTAATATTTTACGTATGAAGCATGTCAATGCTACCGAATAGACGAATTAAAGGTCACAAGATATACTTATCTTAGGAGGAAAGTGAGGTTGAAATTGTACAATAATTTAAAGAATGCACCTCCAAAAATGAGCCGAATTCGAAATATTCCATGACTCATCGACTTTTTCTGCTAAGTTCACGAACTATTTGGACAGAAAGTAATATCCACAAGCGTTGATTTTTAATGATGCAGACGCATATGAGATTCCACAATGAAAATGACGTTTTACAAATATTTTAAATTACAACGCAGCAAGAATTATACGATCAGCGAATTAATTTTAAAAGAAAAAGCTAAGGAGTTACATATCAAGTTAAGAGACGGATGGAGAGCTTCAAAAAATCAAAAAACGTCATGTAATATGCATTATTCAATCTGAGGGGAAAATGATATTTTCGATCGGAACTAGTGGAACCTCTCAAAACTAAGCTACAAGCTAAAATTCAGGAAATTGGATTATGTCCAATACAAATTTAAAACGCAGATGAATCCGGATAATATTGGAAGCTTCTTCCGGAAAATTAATGCGTTTCTAGAGAGTGGAAAACTGGCATTTTAACTGCCCAGAGATGTACAAAAGTACAAAATCAGGCTGGCTGACACCAACACTGTTCAAAAATACACTTTTCGTTTGTACCACAGGCAACTACACTACACTATCCACTGAATACGCTCTACCAAACCTATTATTTAACCAGGTGAAATTCTATTTAAAAGAGATCGCATTGACTCAAAAAACTTTACTGCTTCTTGATAACGCACCTTCGCATCCAAAGGAGGATAAATTAAGGTCTGATGTTGGCTCAGTTAAAGCGATATTTTGTCGCCAAATTCACTTCTTTGCTCAAGGGGTTATATACATACAGTTAGAATTTTCAAAAAATCGATTTTTTTATTTTATTTTCTTACTGTACATATATTATTTAAGAAACTTCACAGAAAATTTCATATTGAAATTTGAAATTGACATTCAGTGAATATTTTCGAAGTTAAACACAAATTTGAAAAGGCGTTTCAGAGAGCTTGGAAGTATAAGGACAAACTTTAAACGCGTTTTTCTCAAAGTCGTTGACCAACATTACTCAAAAACGGCTAAGTCCATTTAACACGATACATATTTTTTTATAACAATTAAAGTCCGAAATTTTGGTCAAAAATGTTTTTTTTTTTTTTTTTTTTTTTTTTTTTTTTTGATTTAGAAATCGCCATTTTGTTCAAAAACTTTAGTTAGCTTGTTCCTTCGATTAATTACTAGATTTAACATTACTTTAACGAAATCTGTTTGGTTTTTTAATTTTAGAGGATACAGCTCAGAGATATAGTGGTCACTGAAATACGTCTGTTTTGAGAGGAACTCCAGGAGATCAGTTAAAAGTTACCATAACATTTGTACAAATTTTTGGATCAAAAATATTAGAAATTTTCTCAGAAAAAAAAATCTGAAAAATTCGCTTTTTCAGGCCTTTAAAACAATGGATCAAAACGTAATAAGAATGACAAAGTTACATAATCTAAATTCTCTGTGGGCATTTCCATTTCCACCCACGACATGATTACTTGAAAAATGCTGTTACATTCTTGGATAGAGATTGGAATAAGTTGGGACATAAGACTTTGGTGAAGTGCTGGAGAAATATTTTAAACTCTGACGACTTGAAAGACGAAGCGGTACAAATTTTTATTATAACTATACAATTGGCCCCATGGCTGAAAGAGTTCGCAGAAGAAAAATTAATGTGCAGTATTGAATTCGGTCATGTTCCTTTTATTGCTTAGGAAAATAAAAAGGGCAAATGTTTGAATAAACTGGTCATGAATCATTAAACCACAAACCAAAGAATTTTGAATTATGCAAGAAAAATTTAACATTTGTAATATAAAAATTGATAAAACGAAGAAATAAATTAAAATACAAAACATTCTACGACTCGAACAATTTGTAACACGAACAAATATGGTTTCCATTAGTTCGATTTATTACGAGTGCACTGTATTTCAATAATCTTTTCATCTCAAAACCAATTTTTTACTTTTTTTGCAGTTTTTTGCGCAATTTACGAGATTAAAAATATAAAAAGCATAAGCGCCGACTTGCCACCTTCTCATATTTAGTGGATTACAGCATACTCGGTAAAGTGGAAATGGCAAGTATAATTTACGCAAAACGTGCACGACCACTTGAAATGACATTAAAAGCTGTGCGGGGTGTTTGAACCATAATAAGTTTGGGTGGGTAGAAAAATTAAATTAATTTCACTTAACATACAAACCTATGCGGTTGCGTGAATATCTACATAAGTACGTAAGTGCAAAACAATTTTCGTCAAAATTAAGGAACATGTACTTATATATACGATATACATATACACATGTATGTACGTAAGGTGTATAGAGAGCACATACAGCGAAAGCTGAAAAAATCGTAAACCAAATTATCTTAATGAATAAAATCAAAGAATTTCGCACAAGCTGCTGCTGCTGTTATTGTTGTAGTTTTGGCTGATGACGTTAATGACGTTTTGGGTGGCAGAAGGTTGCCAGAGGTCGCCTAAGTACGACGGCTAACAAGGTCATAATGAAATAATGTTGACATCAAGCGTGTAACTAAATGGGCAAGTGGAGAGGCAAATTTTCGCACATGCAAATATATATACATACATATATGTAGTGCGTATTTTCTATGTATATACATATGTATGTGTTTATGTAAAATATGTGTGTAATATGACAAAATGTGCCAAAAACAAGTGCAAAGAAACATAAACAAACACAAAAGTCAACAATGACAATGACAACAACAAACAGTCTGAAACAACAACAACAACAAAAAGTCTGAAACAACAACAAGGACAACATAAAAGTCAAGAATAATAACAACTACAACAAAAAGTCAGCAATAATAACAACAACAACAGCAAAAAAGTCAACCATAACAATAACTACAACAAGAACAACAACACTAGCAACATAACGTAAATAATTCGGTAAGTACTTAAGTAGATTACAATGCGTTGCTAATGAAAAATCAACACACACATACACAAACACACTATATTTCTGGTATGCATGTATATATAGGCATGTAAAGCCACTGAAAATTATTTGGAAAAAGCCACGAAAATTGTATTTACGACACACAAGCACATTTATGTACATATGTATATATGTACGTACATACACCCACATATCGAATTGCAGACTCACAGTTATATAAGTAACATATAATATACATACACGTCTAGTCAATACTTATTATGGACCGCAACAAAAATAAATTAATACATACATATTATATACAATATATGTATGTATCTGTAAGTGTTTCATAGCGTATAAATATGTTAATACATATGTATGCACATTAATATATATTATAATGATTTATGTCTATATTTATGTACATTGTAGAAATAGCACAACGCAGTGTCGAGTAGGCGTGTGGTTGAACAAAATGTGCGCCACTTGTAGGCATTTGCCGCCACTTTGGATTGCTTTTATGTACGTGCGTGTGTTCTACAATGCTACAGTTACTAGAAAACGCAACAGCGCTGTCAAAAATATGTATAAATAAACGAAAATAATTGATGGCTTCTTTATTTCAAGATGTTCAATAAGTATAAATAGTTTATAAGACAAGCTCGGGAAAATGATTAATATATCACTTACTCTCCATAACAAATCAGCCAAATATTTATATACACAATAAAATCTATGAAAAATTTCAATAAACAGCGGGAAAATTGGGGTAAGGTTATCAGAAAAATGTATGAAAAAGTTCATATAAAGTTAATAAGTAGACAATTAATTTCGAGCACAACTCATTTATAAAGAATAGTGCATTTTTAATATGCATAAGACAAAGTTGGTGCGATGTGGCGTATGAGTAACATTTAATATCATCTATGCTCTTCTTTTTTATTTTAGAAAAAAGTCACACGAAGTCATGTCTGGCGAAACACGCGAATGGGGTTTCGTTAAAATATTGTTTTTGGCTAAGAATTCACGAACAAGCAACGAAGTGTGAGAAAGTGCATCATCGAAGCCTGACGATCGCTCATAAAAACACCTCCAGGCTTAGTGACTGCTTTAGAAAAAGTAAGCAATGAATACAGCTGAAAATGTTTGCGCACTTCAGGGGCAAAATTTTTGACAATTGGACTCACCAAATTAAATTTTAAATTTATTAAAATTCCTGTTATTTCCTGAACTGGATATACGAAGAAACCTAGGCAAATGTGTTACGTACAATTTTTTGTAATTTCACAACAAAAATTAATATCTGAGCTATTTTTGGACAAGATATCACTAAATATATACTTTTGAACCTTGCTGAAACGAACGAAACGAAAATAGTTTAATATCTCAACAACTGAAGGCCTTAGGGGAATACACACCATTGGAACTTCTTACAAGAGACGGCGTTACGAGGAGGGTTAACTTCACAAAAAAGTTAAGAATTATTCAGTAAGGCGCAATGAAGTGATTCCCTACACTGACGGCTCGGAAACACTGAAAGGCATTGCGGGACCACATACTAAACTATCCATACCAATGCGATGTTTTCCGAGCATCCTTCAAGCATACATCGCAACCATCGTATCGCTATACTCAACGATAGTCAAGCGACACTAAAAATGAATTCAGCTTATGAAGTCAAATCTTTATTAGTGGAGCAGTGTATAGGAAGACTGAAAACGTGTACACCTGGCTGGCTGAGTATAAAGGAGTAGCCGGTAAAGATCCGCACACCTGTCCTGTTCTATGCTGGGCACTACAAGCTCAAGAAACACTTGTCCAGCATGGACATAGTCTTTTAAACTGCTGGTTTTGCGACATGGAAAAGGAAACTCCAGAACATCTGTTCTAGATTGCACAGCAATTTGTAGAAGCATGTTCAAGGCCCTAGGATCCATCAACGTGGACAGGGATTACATTACTTCGATCACGCTCAGCAAGCTTCTGAACTTATTCAGAGTACTGGACTCTTGTGACCATATATGATACAGGAGAGGGCACAATGACCATAGGTCGCAGTGCAAAACCTCAATTATTTTCTATCTAACCAACCAGAAATTTGATAATAATGACTCCAACATGATCAATTTTAATGGGCGATAACTAAGAGAAACGATAAAATCCCTTTTTATAATGAATGAAATGAAATTTTGCAAACGTATTTTCTCTTCAAGGAGCAGCTCATTTGTCGGAACTGCTGATATCGGATCTTGTAAGGAAAACTTTCACATTTGACAATGTATCTTCACAAAAGTTGGCACAGGTCATTTAAAGATAATAATGTAATATCGGAAGAAATTGTTCAGATCGGCTCACTATAGCAAATAGAAGCCATACAAACCGAACTATCGGAATCAAGTGATTGTACGGAAAACTTTCGCATTTGGCCTGGAATCTTCACGAAATTTCACATGGATTACTGCTTAAGGTAATCGGTTAACTATAGCATATACATAGCTTCTGTACAAACTGAACACATACATAGGTACTAAAAGAAATGCACGTGTGAAGGATATATTAGCTTCGGTGCAACCGAAGTTAACGTTTTTTCTTGTTTCAAGTTAGTTTGGTCCAATACCCAGCCGAGTGTCATTCAGTGTTATAGCTCACAAGACGACTGAACTGATTTCTATGAAATCTAATTCAACGAACCAGTCTCTATCCGCATAGCACAATAACTACAAAAGTATGAGAAGGAATAAAAAAAAAAAATAATGTAGAAAGATATCCGAAAAAATATCAAGTCGAAAAGTAAGTTAAAATAATATACGTATGTATAATAATATAAAGTCTCTTTAAAAAATACACTTGTTCCTAGAAATTTAACATTTCCACATTTGCAAATATGTATGTACATAGATATAAAATAATATTATTTTATACAAAACTTTCCAAATAGTGGATATTTTAGCAAGATTTTCTATACCGATAAGTATCTGTAGCTTTTCAGCAGAATATGCAACACAAAATCTGTCGAAATTGTTACAAACAAGTTCAAATTGAACTTTCTTCGACGAGAACGTGTCTCAATTAGTTTTAGTAGCAGTGGGACCGACTCGGAAACTCACGCGTACTCATACATAACACGTAAACATGACTAAGCACAGTAGACATGCGTTTTGTTTTTTTGTTCTCAGGTAAAAGGCGAACAACTCACGAATGCGATTGCGTCAGGATGGCACCAATTTACGAAAACAAATGTGCGATTAGAATTTGGCAATTGCATTAAGTACTCGTGAGTATTCATATTTTCACATCGACATACACGAACGCATATACAGACAGCAAATATGTAAGAGCATCGCCTCACAGCAGCGTAAAAATCATTGAAGCCAGAAGGACTGAAGGAGGCATCGCTTTTCGCGCCTCCGCTCATAAAGATTAAACGAAAAAATAAAGAACAAACAAATTGTCAATATGTATAGCCTTTGTAGTGAAATGCCATAACAGCAGGTAATAACAACAAATACGGGCAGAAAATAGGCCGCAAACATTGGAAATGAAATCGAAATGGAAATGGTGATGTAGAAAGAATACAATGTGTGTTTGATAGGCGTGAAAGTGGGTCGTGTAAAGGCAGGTGTAAGGTGCGATGATGACTGCTTGCGCAAACACCCACACACCTACACACCCAACCATATGCACATTCATAGACCTAAGCAGACGCCCACCCACACAACTATACAACGCCTGCTCTGTTGGCTGGCATTGGCGGTTGGGTTTACGGTTGGTTGTTGGCTTGTTGTTGGTTTGGCGCGTTGCGGCATTTGCTTTCCGCTAAATGGAATTTATGTAATCTTTGCCAAGAGTATTCGATTTGCCACTGCGTTTGCGAAACAAGCTGTCTGCGCTGCTGGCGGCAGTCGCCGTTCCAATGCTTTCATCAGGTGTCGGCTGGCACAATACACGCACACACACAAGCACACTTACAATGCATGTGTGTGTTTAGAAAAATGTGGAAGAATAAATACTGAGAATGTGAGTAAAGAATATAAAAAGCATTTGAGAGGTAAAAAGTAAATAATCTAAAACAAATGTTGCAGCCCTTTGACACCTGCCTTTTGGCTCGCGGGTTGCTTGATTGACTGAATGGCTGGCTGGTTGCCTGGCAGCAGCTTAGCTAAATTCGCTTCGTTGTAAGTAGTGCTGGCGCGCCACAGCCACAAGATTTACTGCTGAAAAGCACTCAAAATGTGATAATCACGTGTGAGTAGGACGCACTAACAGTACTTACCAATAATAGCACAAAGAAAATAATGAGAAAATAGAGAGAGCGAAAAAAGTATTATCTTTTTGCCATTTACTTTGTGGCAAAGTTAAGCTGTTTGTTAAAAGTTCTCAGTATTAACATTTATTTTTAATTATAAGATCTTTTTGAAATAATGTTGCAATAAAGGGGAATGGGAAAAAAGATAACAAAGTGAAAATAGAGTGAAGAAAATGGAATATACATAAATATGCAGAAACAAAAACTTTTACGAAATATACACACAATGAAAAAATAATATATTGTGAAATACATATAGAATTAGTTTAGTGAAGCCTGAAGATGAATGGAAATTTAAGGAATTCACTCCGACCTGTGGTCCATTGTGCTCTCTCCTGTTATCACATCACTTCGTATAACATAGACAAATCAAAGCCGCTTAGTAAAGCCCCTGGGTTTATGGATGCCATGTATTCTCCCACCGGATTTATTAAAAGAGTCTGATTCTTTATTGCTATTGCGGGGCAAACCATTAGTATTTGCTGTGGTTCTCTACTCTTTGGTCTCAGAAACGGCACAGTTCATTCGAGCAGCATCCTAATCCATGCAAATGACAGCGTAATCCTCAGTGATCCCTATAAAATCCCATAAGATGCCTTCAGTTAAAGAAAGATTTGGCTCTAATTAATTCGCGAACCGATAGAGGGAAGCTTTGTCCTTGATGCATTGTCAACAAAGGTTCAGTTGTCGTTGATCTTTTGAAAGAGAATCACGTTAAACGCCATGAGTGCTGAGTACGTGTCGCGCTATGAAGCTGTGTTCCTTTGCATCCACTCGAAAGGTCCAAAAATGTCGCAATCAGCGGCTGCTAAATATATGAGAAAGTCGAAGGCATTTGTACAGAAGTGGATACAGCGATAAATAGTGCTAAAAATGTTGATGATTTACCAGAACGTGGTTCGATAGGAAAAGTGAACAAAAAAGATGAAAAAAAAAGGATAGTGAATCTGTTTTCGCGAAATCCTGCCTTAACACTGCGGCAAGGACAAGCAAAATTAATGGCAAAAGGTTTAGATATATCCTACGAAACTATCCGAACCCTTCTTCATACTCATGATCTGAAATGGCGCAGCACAATGAAAAAGCATCTGTTGACTGAAAAACTTGTGACAAAGCGACTCGCTTGGGCGCATGAGAATATTGATAGAGATTTTGGAAATATAATTTTTACTGATGAATGTTCTATATGGGTACGTTCTGTTCTCACGCTAACCTGTTCAACTTCCACCAATAGTCTTGTTCAGCGGACCGTAAAATACGGAATAAAGGTGCATCTTTGGGGTTGCTTTTCAAAGCAGGGATTCGGCACTTTGTATCTCTTTACTGACAACCTAAATGCCGTGAAAATGACAAAAATCTACAAAAAGGCTTTACTGCCATCTGCCAAACGATGGTTCATCAGAAAAAATGAAGATTGGATTCTCAGGAGGACAACGATCCTAAACACCGCAGCAAGCTTTGTAATCAGTGGAAAACTCAATCTGGCATCGTTACATTGGATTGACCGTCGCCTGATGCAAACCCTATTGAAAATGTGGTGACATATATCAAACAGAAGCTTCGTGGAAGACGAACATACACTTTGAAGAAGTTGTCTTACGAAATTCTTCGGATCTGGAGATCCTTGCCACTAGAATACGCCGTCAAATTAGTAGAAAGCATGCCTCGGAGATGCCAGGCAATTATCGACGCCGGTGGTGACTGGACACATTATTGACCAAATTGCATCATTGTTTGTAATGTGTACAATGTACTTTTATACAAATAGGAAAGTTTCATAATTTTTTTATAATTTTTTTTTTTTATAAATTAACACGATCACGCTCTTACTTGACATACTGTACATAATTTTTCGAAATTTTCTGAATTATTTTTTTTTTTCAGATTTTGTTCTTTATATAATTTAATTATATTATCAGAAAAATTATTTTTAAATGAAACATTAAAAGTTTTATTTTAAAGGCACCGCTTTGCATTCTCGCAAGGCTTAATTTTTGTGCCTGATATATGACTTTCGTGGTATAGATTTCGTATTCTGAAAATATAGTGTGACACGATGACCGAAAAATTCCAGGGCCACAAAATTTTATCTGCAGCGATGAAGTTTATACCACATGATTTAAGGCATATGCATATTTATGCAACTTGCGTAATAACATAAATTGTCTTCACTATATCACTGCAGAAAATATTTCGCAAACAAATATAAATGTATGTAGCTTGTTGTAATTAGAAAATACTAAATACTGAGGAAAAGTAGGCTGGAAAAATGCTGTAAATACAATGTGCGTCTTGTAGGGTAAACAAAGCGAGGTTATGCGGCGATGAAAAAGTTTATATTAATGAATTTGTGGGCTAGCTAGGAAAATATAATCAGCAAATAATTAGTTTTTGAGATCATTATATTTATAAAAACTATATAGATATATTAATATAATTGATTTGGATATTTATCTTCTTCAATTCAATTAAGCATGTTCTCCACGAATACGTCTGGCCAATTGAATATCTTTTGGCATAATTGTGACACGCTTTGCATGAATGGCGCACAAATTTGTATCCTCAAATAGACCAACTAAATATGATTCACTTGCTTCCTGTAGAGCCATAACAGCAGAACTTTAGAAACGTAAATCTGAGCAAATTCTCGAACCAAACGTTGGAATGGCAATTTTCGGATTAATAATTCAGTACTTTTTTGGTAACGACGTATTTCACGTAATGCTACTGTACCGGGGCGATAACAATGTGGTTTCTTTATGCCACCAGTTGCCGGAGCACTTTTACGAGCTGCTTTGGTTGCCATTTGCTTGTGTGGTGCTTTACCACCAGTCGATTTACGAGCTGTTTGTTTTGTACGAGCCATTCTTTTTCACTGCACTTATTTAATTTTCACCTTAACTGAAAAGTCACTGCACTAATATATTTTTGAATAATTGAATAGCTGCAAAAAATATTCTTATTTTATCCATAGTGTTTCGTAATGTTCCAAAAAAGCTCTTGACACACACAACATACATTCTGAATGCAAAAGCCAGATTTGAAAAAATCGATTTTTTCACATTTCGATAGTTTATACCTTTAAATATTTAAATAATAATATATTTAAATCGATATCTCAAATAGTTTTTGAATTACGCTATATAAAGAGTAGGCGTCAATAGTCAATGTAGGCAATCCATTTAACTTTAAACGTGTTTTTCACGAAACAGCATTTGCTGCAAGGATAATTTGAAGACATACGAGTATGATCCGATCAGAAATGTATGTTATATTTTTCTGTCTGTCCTGTATATGAATAGTTCTTCATACAAATAGCAATTTTTTGATTTGATCAAAAATCGAAGACGACCAAAATTTGGGTTGAAATTAATTTTATTTTAAACGCCGCGATCTGATAACTTTTATATTTTTTATTTTATTTTTATCGTGGATTATTGTAGGAGAATATCTTTTAGTTTAACGAGAATTTTTTATTTTTATGTTTTATCCACGAAGAAGGCCTGTGATTCCAGCAGCAGTGGATGCTCTATTTTTGAGCGCCGTAGGAAATCTCGTATAATTCAAATAATATCTAACTACTACTATGAGCAAAATGACACTATTTTATTTTGTTCATAATTTTTAAAATCGTAATTTATTCTTCAAATTCTATGTCGTTTCCTCAAAGTAATCCCTTTTGGCCACAATACACTTGTGCCAACGTTTTTTCCAAACCTCAAAACTGTTGTTAAAGCCAATTTCCTTTAATGCGCGTTGCGATTTGCGTTTAATATCTTCAAATTATTAAATGTAAATATATTTACATTTGTATTCTCGCAAGGCTTAATTTTTGTGCCTGGAGCACTGATTTATGACTTTCGACAGTAGTGGTCTTTTGAGAAAATTGCCAAAAGAAAAGGGGCTAACCATAAAACCATTTTTCGCGTTATTAAACATTTCATCCTGGTAAAAAGAAGTGGCCCCATGATCGTAAGGAGGCAAAAGCCATTCTCAAGAAAGGGCCAAGCATTCCAGAAAGGAAATGGCGGACAAAGCTGACTGCTAAGAATCTTTTATAAGCAGGACAAAGAAGGAAGTTTCGAATAGAACCGCCGTCAAGAACGATACAGCAAAGCACTGAACTAAGAAGATTTTGTTAAGAAATTCAAATGTTTCATAATGGATGACGATGCTAAGTTTTAGCAGACTTTTCTCAGCTAGCTGGACAGGAATTTTATACAGCCGATTTTCCAGGAAATATTGCAAAGAAATTCAAAGCGAAAATAGATAAAAAAAATGCAAGGAATTTATTGTCTAGCAGGCAATTTGCAGTGGTGGCAAAAAGAGTAGCACACTCGTTACATCCGAAATATTTGTAAAGGAATGTTTACAAAAGGTATAGCTCCCATTTATTAAGGGGTTTCAAGGGTTTGTGGGTTTAAAAAATTTGAATTTATTGTCTTATTAAATTATATATTGTCCTAATGCGCTCGAGGTTAGCTAGGCTACAATTCTTAAAGACTGGGATGAAGGATTTTTTTCGATTACAAATTAAAAAAAAAAAATCGCAAAATATTCACTAAAATTTTAATTTTTGTTTATAAAATGTCTGCCAAAAATATTATTCCTTCGTCCGAATTCTAAATTAAGGTTTTAACTAAAACACGTATTTTTCACATCAGATGAACCTGGAAGGAGTTATCTTGCCAACGCGGACGGTTCTTTTTTCCGAGAGTTCACCAGAAATGGTATTACAATGGCCGAGTTTAAAATATTTTTTTCAAAAATTTCAGTTTCTTTTTTAATAGTGTATGTTTGTAACAATAAAAAATTCTAATAAAATATTTAATTTTTTCTATGATAAAAAAATCCATATAAGCCCTTAAAAGGAAGTAATCCTCTAAAAAACTGTAATGAACGGGATTGCGGAGAAATTAAGTATTTTCATTAATAAAACATAATAATTTCTTCTTCCATTTTTCAAATATAATATATATTTTTCAAATAAAATATTTTAGTTCATAAAAATCGGAGTACTGATTTAAGAGATTTCATCATTTTTGTAACGGAAAATTTTAGTCGGCACAGTCCTTATGCATCTCCAAAACTATTATACGGATCAACTGGGAGCATTTAGGACAATATTTTAGAGATGTTATAAAATTATATATTTTTTAAGGAGTGTAACTAACATACATATATAACTCCATAAATAAAATCTCCCTTAAAAAACTCACAAAAACTCTGGGTTGTTTTGGACTTACAAGTGGATATAAGCCCATAACTCCGAAATAACTTTATTTTTCATCATTTTATTTTTTTGCCAATTACCTTTGATTACTGCTTATTTACTGAAACTATTTACTTCACACCATTTCCGATGTTGACATCGAAAAGTGCTTGGTGTAAACGGGTCATGAGTTGCGCGTACAATTTTAATTGCAAATACCTTACAGGGTGTGTACGAGGAGCAAACAAAATATATATGTGAGATCAAGTAATACGCCCACATGGGCATTTACAGCACATAAAATAAACACGTACACATGTACATTAACAAAATAAACAACATAAATTCCGGCAACACACAGAATATGGAGAAGCAAACAAGTGAGCAAGCGAGCAAATGCACGCAATTCTGCAAAACGTTTTCATTTTAAAGTGAAACAAAAAGGCAAAAATGAAAAAAACTAAAATAAAATAAATGTGTGCTAAAGAAAACACACACACATGTGTGTGTATGTATGCATGTATGTGGATAAATTTTCACAAATGGAAATGTAAGCAGAAGCACAAACAAAGCGAGGAATGGGCGAGCACGCTGATGCCGATGCTGCCGGTGTTGTCGGTGTCGGTGCTGGTGGTCGGAAGAGTGGAGAAAAGCGGCGATTTAAAGCGAGGCGCTGATGGAGTGGACGCACGGATTTTCGCCTATTGCCACTGCTGGCGGTCAGTTAGAATTCGCTTATTGGAACGCGCTTTAGAATGCGCTGCTGCGCTGCTGTTGGGACCTCGTTTGTCTTTGTCGCTGCGTACTCGGGTGGACTATAAATAAAAATAGCCACCTCACGCAGTTACATTTCAGCGCGCTTGTTCTATTTCCATTTCATTGTGCTTTTTGTTTTCGCTGTGCTTTTTTGGAAGTTTTTCTTTTTTTTTTTGTTTTTGCTTTTTGTAATTTCATTTTGCCTTCGCGCAATTTAATGGTTCTCTTGATTTTGGAATATGTCCAGAAATTAAAATTGTGTTTTTCAACTGATGGACTCGAGCTCGTTGCTTGGCCTGCATTCGCTGGCCAGCGAAGTGTTAATGAACACCGAACGAAGTGTAAGGGAGGGAAATAAAGACAGTGGTGCTAGCGGAAGCAGCCAAACGGTGGCGAAGAGCACTAGTTGACCGGTGGCAAGTTCATATTTTATGCCACTTGCGGCACGTATGTGTGTGACTAGAGGTTTTTTGGCGAGCGCGCAGGCAATTTGACCAACTTAATGGACGCCAATGGTGCTTTAAAGTATCTGCGCATACCAACACAAATACAACTATATGTATGTGCCTGCATTGTGGCAGCAACTGGCTTTGCACGTGTGGCATGGACAAATAAAGCGTCGCTTGCCTGGTTCCAACAGGCTTGGGCGAAATTGCTGCAGGTGTATAATAAATACGCTGAGCCCTATGAGAAATGCGCGAAACTACTCATTTGCAGTGACAAAGCGGGTCTGCAATTGACGATGTATGTAGAAGTGAGCGCTTGCCGGTTCTTATACCCTGAACACCAAGAAAGAAACGTCGGTGACCCTAAAAAGGAATGCATACATAAATAATCAGTGTGAGAAGCTGAGTCGATGTGCCGTGTCCGCCAGTCTGTATGTAAGCGAACTAGTCTCGCAGTTATTGAAAAATCGAAATTTTGTACACATTCTTTTCTCCCTAAGAAGCTCTGCTCATTTGTCGATACCGCCGATATCGAATCACTCTAGGCTATAGCTATCATAGACCTATAAAAATGAAGCCATTGTATGAAAAATGATTTCACAAGCTATCTTCAAGAAATTTTGTAGGGATTATTGTCCAAGACAACGCTATAATCTCGGAACAAATTGCTTAGATCGGACCACTATAACATACAAACTAAATGGTCAAAATCTAGTCCTTGATTGGAAAGCTTTTTTATTTGCAAAGATATTTCCATGAAAAGTGAAGAAAATATAGCAGCTGTAGCTGAGACTGTAGACGAAGACCATGGACTGACATATGGAACGACTTGGCGGATTTTAAGTCGGGATCTTGAATAGTAGTAAAACAAATTACAGCATATACAAGAACTGAAGCCGACCTTCCCAAGCAACATGATTTCACTCTATAGGCTCTTGAAAAGGTCCAAGAAGAGCTCAAGCCAAATTTTGCTCAGCGATGAGACCTATTGCTGACTCAATGGATACGTATACAACCGAAATTGGCGCTTTTGGGACGAAGAGCAACCTGAAGTGATTCAAAGAGCAGCCATTTCATCCAGAAAGAACAACGGTTTGATGCGATTTGTGGGGCGGTCGAAACATCGGTCCATATTTCTTTAAAAATGATGTCGGTGAGAATGTAACCGTCAATGGTGACCATTATCGAGCCATGATAACCAACTATTTTATGCCTGAAATTGAAGCTCGGGATTTCGGAGACATTTGGTTTCAACAAGACGGCGACACTTCCCACACATCGCCAATCGATGGATTTATTGAGAGAACACTTCGATGAGCAGATAACTTCACGTTTTGGGCCGGTCGATTGTCACCAAGATGGTGTGATATCACACTTTAGACTTTTTCCTGAAGGGATATGCAAAGTCTAAAGTCTGCGCTTTGATTCAGGCTTTGGAGTAAAACATCACGCACGTCAGTCGCCAGTTACCAGTCGAAACGCTCGAATGAGTCATCGAAAATGGGACTCAACGGATGGACCATCCGAGACGTAGCCGCGGACAAGATTGGAAAAAGATAATCTTCAAAAAATAAATAGCAAAGAATGTTCTTTCGAACGATAAAAAAGTAGGGAACCTCGAAATGAATCATATAAACTGATTGGTCAAATTTCAGATAAAACTGTGAATGGTATTATAACTTTGGTTCCGCTGAAATTATATTCTTACAATTTTAATTTATTTAGTATATTTCCACTGATGAAGTTACGCAGCTAAATGAGCAAAAACCGACGAACTCGACTGTGAGTTATTAAAATCGCATTTTTTTTTTGTTTGTCTGCCGTATGAACCCTATAATTGGGAGTCACGCTCGCGCCAAGCGCAAAAAAACAGCAAAATATGTGAGGATGTGGCTGCTTGGGCATAAAAATCTACGGCATTCGCTTGCAGTTGTGGAGATTCAGTGGAACTGTCGATGTGTATGTGTGTAGGCAAGTTGGTTTGCATGTGTGCACGTGACGTTCAGCACCGCATATGAGCTAAAAAATTAATTAGGAATAAATACGCTTCTTTGTTGTTTTTGTACTTTTTACTTTTTCGGTATTGCAAAGCTCTAAAACTTAATGAATTCATTTGCATGCGTGTCGCCTGTTATAGGTTGTGGCGTTGTTTAGCGGCAACGATACAATACGCCGGCCACAATGCAGCGTGACGACAATTGCTACGTCAACAGCTGTTCCAACTAGTGCAATCTGCCATTACTGCAACTACTACAGCCACTGCAGCAGTGGCAGCAAATTAATAATTATACCGAATGTGCAACGGCGACGACGTCGCAATGTGCCGTGACACAGCCGCGCGTATAAACTTTCAAGAGCCCGTGAAATTGTGTAGCAAGATAGCAAAAACATCGAGATATTTCTGTAAATTACGTTTTATAAGTTCGATGTTGCAGACATTGCAGTGCTTTGTGAGTGAAGTTTGGGAACCACTGAGAGTTTTAAAATATCCCAAGTTTGTTTTTATATCAAATTTTGAAGAGATACATTTTTTTTCTTAGATTGATACAACTTTTTTTATGTTCGTGAAGTTTGATCTCAGTTTTAACGGTACGAGTCAAGTAAGAAGGTGTTTCTTACGCAAAATATTCACCAAAATTATTCCAACGGACTCGCAAGAGATGTTCAGCTCTCTTTCCATCCGTGTTCAAAGATCTCTCGACGGACTTGAAAATTATTGTATGCTCATCAGGGTATAGCAGTGGACCTTAACTTCGCTTATGGATCGACTCAACACATCTTGGTTAATCTTTTGGCTAGACTCGTACCAAAAGATCTGAATCTTCTTCAAAAACGACGTCGAGAGGAGGTCAGAAAAGAGATGCTTGACAACGTAGCTGAGAACTAGACATTCATCGAACATAACACTACTGGGAACGAGACGTGGGTTTATGAATAATACGTCGAAAGTATCCAACAATCTAGTGAATGGCGCTCCAAAACTGAACCGAATCCAAAAGAATCAAAATTCTCTGAAAATATTGAGGGTCACCCCAGCCAAAGCTTATAACAAGTGTAAAAATTATATTAAGCGTTGATATACTTAAATTCAGGAACCTATTTTGAAGCCGAAAATAAAGACTTTTATTATAATAAGTGAAATTGTAGTTTTTTTCGGTCAGATCGGGTCAAACTTGTTCAGATGGTACGTGCTTTACCAAAAAGTCTTATATATAATTCATTGTTTTTTAGAAGACTCGAGTTTATAGAATCACCGTCGCCCGTAGAGCCCTCTCTAAAAAAAGGTGAGACCGAAGGTTAGGTCAGTAGACTCCATTTCATAATAAAATCTCAATACCCAAAGAAAGAGTAAAAATTTGGGACAATTTATTCTGGGACTAAGGAAAATTTAATAGAATTTTAGGACTTTAGACCCCTTACACAGTATATTTTTTTGATGTTTCAGTTGGAAGATCATCACTAACCAAGGAAATTCGTCGCTTATCATTATTTCGAAACATCATCGAACAAAAACTTGCTGTTCTGAATTTTACTACAGTTGATTAATTAAAAGCTTATAACTCGAAATATGTTGAATCTATGAAAGATCTATCGACCCTTTTTTTAAGAAATGTAAGCTCAACAAACTATTACAATACGTTTGTTATCACAGAAAAATATCCAAGTTAGACTCATTTTACTTTAGCAGAACTTTATATGAGGACGTGTGAAAATTGGACAACGGATGTGGCTCACTTTTAAATCTTAGGCCCAAAACATTGTCGAAATCGGACTAAAACTTTTCAAAAACCCATACTAAATATGTGGATCTCGAGTTATCTGTGAGGTTTAGTATTGAAACTCCGGGAGAATATTTTTGTGATGTGATGTAAAATCGTTCCTTTCATTGCAGGTGAAACCGGCCGAGCTATTCAAATACGGCGCGAAGAACTGATATGGAGCATGTATCAGCTTCTTTGTAGAATATGATCTGACGAAAACATGCCCAACAATTGGATTTTAAGTGTGTTCTATTCAATCCACAAAAGGGAACACCATAATTTGCAGCAACTATCGACGGAAAAGACTCCTCAACATCGCATAAAAGATTCTATCGAGCGTATTGTGTGAAAGATTACAGCCCAACGTCAAAAAACTGATTGGAACTTATTTGTGTGGCTTTAGACCTGGAAAATTTACAACCGACCAGATTTCACCAAGCGTCAAATCTTGGAAAACATCCGTAAAAGGAAGATCAACATACACCATTATTTGATTGATTTGAAAGCCACCTTCGATAGCACAAAAAGAAACTGCCTTTATGCCGATATGTCTGAACTTGGTATCTCCGCAATTCTAATACGGCTGTGTAAGTTGTAGTTGAGCACCAGCGAAAGCTCCGACAGGACCGGGAAAGACCTTTCCGAGCCGTTTGATACCAAGCGAGGTTTCAGACAAGATGACGCCAGAGCAAAATAGAGAAGGTACAATCTACAATCTAAGAGTGTACAGCTGCTGGCGTACGCTGATAATATTGATAGCACTGGTCTCAGCAACTGCGCCGTTAGTTCTGTTTTGTTCAGAATAGATAAGGAAGCGAAGCATATGGGTGAATGGTTGTGAACGAGGACAAGACGAAATATCTCCAGCCTCGAAATCCAACGCAGAATAACTCTTGCCAACAGATACTACTTTGGACTGCTTAGCCAATTGTGAGGTTAAGTCCTTTCTCGACGAACAAAGACCAAATTCTAAAAGTTACTCATCATCTCCGAAAACCGCATTCGATGGAACAATAAGCTGTGGGAAATATACGAAGATATTGTCATAGTTCAGCGAATGAAGACACAGCGACTAAGCTGGCTAGGCCATATCGTCCGAATGGATAAAAACACTCCAGCTTTAAAGGTATTTGACGCAGTACCCGCCGGGGTATGCAAGGGAAGTGGAAGACCTCCACTCAGTTGAAAAGGCCAGGTGGAGAGAAGCCTGGCTACACTGGGAGTCTCCAATTGGCGCAAATAACGAACAGGAAGAACGATCGTTGTTGTAAAGAGGAAGAAGTGGTTGAGCTGTCGTTTTTCCCAAATCTTTAGACACTTATGTATTATAAAAAGTAGAGTTAATCCATTCGAATGTCTCAGTGATATGGAAATTTGTTGCAAATGCAGCTGTACGCATTTTATTGAGACTACTCAGCAAAAGTTTCATTCAAGACATGAATTCTTGAATACGAAAAAGTATAAACTGAGGACGAACACAATGTCTAATTGCATATTAACTGTTCTGAAAGCGCAATATCCCAGTGGAAGTGCACAAATTAAGTTGAACAAGAGAACACATATGGCGGTATGTGTGTGTGTGTATGGGTAAACGCATGTGAAACTTAATACCGTTTTCAAGGTTACTTTCCACTCAAAAATTTGCGTATGTACTCATGTTGGCAAGTTAATGAGTTTTTCGCATATGCGAGTACGTGCAACATAAATTTTGAGGCAAAATGTAAATATGTGTGTGTGTGTCATGTGTATCTTATCGCAGTTGATTGCGTTGTGCTGAAAGTTTGCGGTGCACACATGACCGTTAGTTGTTGCCACCGCGAAAATTTAGCACAATGCCACATTTTGGAAACTTTTTGCGGCAAAGTAGTTCGAGTTGCCGTGTGCGCCAGCGACCCACACACCACAAAACACATCTGTATGTCATATACATATGTATGTGTGTGTATGCATGAGCACTAAGTGCTCCATGAGCTGATTGCCAGTAGCGCATAAAACACTCAAGTGCAGTTTATTTGAAATTTGCCGCGCTTTGCTCGTCATAATTCAGTTGAACTGAAACCAAAAACAACAGCAAACACGCACACACTCGTAACATTGTTAGCAGCTCGTTTTCCGGGGTATACTCAGCAAGCAGTCAATCCACTAAGGTATGACCTTCACCAATGCGGCTGCGGCTGTGGCTGGTGCTGCAGCTCGGCTCGACTTGGCTGGCGTAGCAAGCGCAAATGCTTACTCATTTCTCCCCTCTGCGCAAAGCATTGGCTACTACTTTTTTGCACATTCAATTTTTGTAGTAGTTAACGCTTTGTTCAAGTTTAGTTTAATTTGATTTCGTTTAATTTAATTTAATCCCATTGCATTGTGATTACATCTCGAATCACCCTCAACACTCTTAACCCTCAAACATACATACATATGCACGTATATATTAACGTTTTCGATTAGTTAATTTTCACTTTTCTTAACTTTGTGTTTCTCTTGCATTGTTCAGCACACACACACGCACACACCACCACATTTCACACATACAAATACGCTGTCTTCGGCTGGATAAAGTTTATGCCACACATTTGGCGCAACTGCGGTGGAAAGCAACGATTGGTCTAAAGAGGCGCAGAATAATTACATAATGGAACACCTAAAAAGTTTATGTTCTTCCTGCTAGCACCACTTTGATACATTAATTATTTACACAAAATGGTAGTTCTGTTTACATTTGTCTGTATATACATATGTATGTTTTTTCCTATGGAGGTGGTTCGATAAATCATGCGAATAATAAATATATGTGACCTGGTCTACGAAAAGGGGGCTTAGGTGTCAAAAAACAAAAAAAAAAAAAATTATAATAATTTTTTGACACCTAAGCCCCTTTTCGTAGACCAGGTCATATATTGTCTATAAAACTTTATTGCATTCACCAAACTTTGAAAAGTGACGAACCGAATAAGGAAGTGGTATAATTACAACAGACTGGTATAAACTAATAGAGATGAAAGTGGAAGTGATTATGTCTGATTAATAAATTTTGGGCGCATACCTAGTGTGAAATTTTTAGGAAATTGTATTTTTTATATTTTTATAACTTAAGGGGTAGTTAGAATTTTCAAAAAATTATGGTTTTTTCGGCATTTTCGTAAAGTGTAATATCTTAAAAATATTCTCTGAAAATTTCAAGTCGATTCGATAATTAGTTTTTCAGTTAATCGATAAATAACAAAGAGAGCTCGGGCACTTCAAAGCGCTTTAAACGCGTTTTTCTCAAAACTATGTTTTTGAATCGGTGACAACTGTAACTCGAAAGTCGTTCAGTAGATTTTAATGAAATTTATACAGCTTTTAGAATACATATTAAACTCGGGCCTGATCGAAGGATTTTTATTTTTTCGAAAATTTCGATTTTTTAAGACCAATTAACTGTTGATTTTTTCGCAAAAATTTAGAAAAAAGTTTCTTGAAGCCGTCATTTTGTTAATTTTTGAAAAAAAAATCCTTCGATGAGGCCCAAGTTTATCTATAAATAAAACAAATTATTTTTGTCCGATTGATTTTAGATGAATCTCCAAGGACTTATGGTTGTCACCGCAAGTAACTTTTTTTTGGAACAGTGTCAACACAAACAACTAAAACTTTAGAAATTAATTTTTTTTTTGAAATTTTCGCGACTTCAAGTCAACACATTCTATAATAACGCCATATTACTACTTTTGTAAAATAACATGATTTAATAGCAAAAAAAAAAAAAAATAAAAAATACTGAAAACTCTCATTTCGTGCCTCTGACTGTTAGGGGTAGTCCTTAACACACTAAATTTTTAAACCGATATCTTGAACTGTTTCTGAGTTAGAGCTTTCTAAAGCCCACCACCAGTTCAATCAGAGCCATTAGTAAGTAGTCTAGCAATTAGAGCGATGTTAATCCACAAGCCATCGTTGAGACGGCGTTCTTCTTCTTTACTGGCGTAGACACCGCTTACGCGGTTATAGCCGAGTTAACAACAGCAGGTCAGTCCTCCTTTTTGCTATGTGGCGCCAATTGGCGATACCAAGCGAAGCCAGGTTCTTCTCCATTTGGCCTTTCCAACAGAGTGGATGTCTTCCTCTTTCTTTGCTTCCCCTGGCGTGGTACTGCGTCGAATGCTCTCAGAGGTGGAATGTTTTCACCCATTCGGACGACATGACCTAGTCTGTCTTCTAATTCGCTGCACTATGTCAATATCGTCAGATATCTCATACAGCTCATCGTTCCATTGAATGCGGTATTCGCCGTGGCCAATGCTCAAAGGACCATAAATCATAAATGATATTTTTCGTGGAGGAATTGGAGGATATGAACGTGGACGACCTTTTTTCGCAACAAGACGTCACTACATGCCATAGAGTCAAAGAAAAAATCAATGTATTGAATGAAACTTTGGTGAGCGCATTATTTCGTTTCGTGGGTCTGTGGTGTGGCCTCCAAATTCATGCGATTTAACATTGCTGGACTATAGTTTGTGGTGTTATGTGAAGGCGATTGTCTCCGCAGATAAGCCCGAGACGATTGAAAGATAATATTAGGTGCGTTATTGCTGACATGCGGACCCAATTGCTGCAAAAAGTCTCTCTCAGTCCTCTTGACTGAAATTTGTTCGAGCCAGCAAAAAAATGCCATTTTAAAAAATTGTATATTATTGGCCACAACATTAAATTATATGGGAAGACAACCTTTTTCAGATTTTTTTCCCAACCTGCTCGCAAACTGACATTCAACAAATTCTGATATTACCAAATACGTGTCCGATATCACATCTCTGTGATTCTCACACATCAATTTCTAACAATGTCAAAGAAATTTTCTAGAAAACGACTATTTTCGATAGGAAAAATTAAAGAGAATGGAACTTAGAACTTCACAAGACATTCTAAATGGGTTACAGCAATTTTGGAAATTTTTCATTTGTTGTATGATAAATGCATCATGCAGGTTTGACAACAAACCAAACATTAGTTCTTGATTTTATCAAACCGAGTGGCTCTCGTGACTATTTACGATATGATCTTGACCAAAGGCTATACGCAAACGTTAAAATTGTTACACGGTCCCAACTATTTTCTAAGAATACCAAATCTCATCTTTTCAAAAATACACTACACTTAGTCGGCATTAATTTTTATGATGTTTTCATCACTTTGGTTTTATCATGTTACCCCCGTACACATACACAAAAGTACAAAAGAAAGTAAATAGCAGTCTTCCTCAATAATCTTGCTTACATGCACTCAATACTTATTTAGTACACTCATGGTCACTTATAATAAGCCGTACGAAAATTTATCGCTTGACCATGAAAATTGGTGCTACCAACAACAAGTGTTATTTATCAGAAACCCCGCACGCTTCACTACGGACGGACTGCCAGCAAATGCTGTCATTATTGCCATTTCAATGGGTGCTCGTGAGTTGCCAATAAGCGTCGTTGTCGGGCACTTTGTCATCGAGACTCGGAAAAATCGCACGCCACCATAACCGTAAAGCAATCGCATTAATCACTACTTTGCTGTTGGTGTTGTTGTTGTTGTATAAAAATTATTTTTACTTTTGTGTAATCAGCAATTGTTCTTTTGAATTAGTAATTGAGTGTTCAAATACAGACGATTGAATTACCCAACTGATGGACGGCATCAAATGACGGGCTGACATTCAATTTTGACAATTACTTTTTATTCGCGATTTATAAAAATAGCAGAGAAGTGGAATAAAAAACACTGTAATAGCGTTTCCGTTGCTCTAGCAATTCAAAAGTGATGAATTCAATCATTTTGCTGAGCTTCATTTAAATCGCAGAGCCGAGGCATTGAACGACTAATGGCATCTTGTTAATAGTGATTACAACGCTGATGGCATCAAAGTTAATAAAAAGTTAAAATCTACATACAGAAGTCAAATACTACATACATATGTATATTCACATACATATATATATGTGTGTTTGTTTGCATGTGTGTTTGTGAGACTGAAATAAGTTTTTGTTTATAGAAATGAACTTCTCATCACCGGATGCTTCGCAGTAACTCATTAGCGTTAACTATATAAATATGTAGATAACATACTTATATAGTATACTTATATTTCCATTTACAAAATTCTAACGAGATTTTAATTCATTACTTGTTTGTTTAAGCGGAAAGTCTAATTATTTAAGTAAAAAGTAAGTGTAAAACCATATGCCAATAATCAACATCCGTCACTGAGAACCCAGCAGTTTACAGAGTGAATTTTTTGATTTACACACAAGATTATTGCTCTGATGTTATGAACCTAATTTTACCGATCATATAAAGAAAGTTAACAATAATCCTTCAAACGCCTCACACATGATAAAATGTTAGTTTTGGATCTCGCAGAACAAGAGATCTGAAGTCGGTAAAACAAGAAATCGAAGGTTCCGAATCTAACAAACTTTGTCAGTTGAATATAAGATCTGAAATCGATAGAACAAGAAATCGAAGGTTCCGAGTCTCAAAAATCTTGTCGCTAGAATATGAGATCTAAATTCGGTAGACCAAGAGATCAAAGGTGCTGAGTCTCACAAATTTAATTGGTAGAACATGCTCTCTGGATTCGAAGATTATGGAAGTAAAGTTTTTGAATTTCGAGAGTCATTTTCTCAAAGCTACATAAAGTGGTCACACAAGACAAGAAATTATTTGGACAAGGAACAGCATTAAGACCGGAGATGAAAACTTTGGCACCCTGCTAATAAATCTGCTGTATTTCGTCTGCCAAAGAAGAAACATCATAATCTCCATCTAGAGTAAGACATACAAATATTGTAAGTGTTCTCCAAAATTTCGTAATCGAATTTCTCCTGTTTTCAGTGAACTACTTTATAAGTCTGGGAAAGAAGAAATAATCATGTTAGCCAAATCTGGAAGTACGGAAGGTGGAGAGCTAGTTCATAGCGTATTTCTCGGTCAGTAATATGGAGCAGCGTTGACTGTTGTTTAAAAAACGCCTCGCATACTATAATCGTAATAGTAATATTAATTTGTAAAAAATTGTTAGTGATATGACCTACGTATTCCTTTGAATAGCCAATGACGTTAACTAACGAAATTTCACAAAATTTTCGCGATGTTTTCTGCGGTTGCTGAATCTTGTGGTTTTGCTGAACAGGGTGCATCGTTTTACTAGTACAGGCTACAACGAAACTCACGAAATGAGTACTTGAATATTTCACGTGAACAAAAAAGTGAAAATTGATTTTTTTTGACACCTAAGCCCCCTTTTCGCAGACCAGGTCACATATACACAAATTTTTTGTTATTCACTATGTTCGTTTCATGACAACCGCTGATCTTATTGAATATTTTCGCCGCCAACTTCGCGCATTGAAGATTGAAAATAGCATTTTCGCCATGATTTTACTATCAAAAATATATATACATCATGGAGAGATGTCTTGACCGAACGCAAATGCCCACATTGGTTAGCAAAATTTCAACAACATGGATAGAGATGCGTTTTTTATCATCATGCGTGATCACGAGGTCACAACAAAGGCTTTTCATCCTATGAAGTCTGAATAATTTTGAGGAATATTGCCGAGTTTACGTCTTTGGTGGGATAAAGTCAATTTCTTTAAAGTGAACTAGACTATACTAGAAGCTTAAACTAAGACTAAGACTTATCGATTTAAACGGGCTACATCTCGGAAAATAACAGTCCTTTGGCCGAATAAAATCCGAGTCAATTCCGGTGTGTAGAACGTGTCGTGGGAGCGACTGCACAGCCGGTGGATGTTAAAAAAACCGGGTTATTAGCAGTTTGCAAAAAACTAACAGTTATTTACCGCTATTTCCAATGCAAACAGACCACCCTGTCTACTAGCACTTCTAAAACATTCAGCTTAGCTCAGCCGAGCGAACATCTTATACCCAAGGGGGACATGAGGTTGCATTCATGCAGAGCTTTAATTGTCGCCTTTACATTTGAATCGGTATTGAACGACGACGACGCCGAGGCCAGGGTCAAAAATCACTTGCGTACATACACACAAACACATACATGTATGAACGTGTGTATGCTTGAATGGAAACGAGTATAGTGTTACGTCCATCACAAAGTCAGCTGCCGTTTGGCTAAGGTGACATTGAAATGCGCAAAGCAACAACAATAAAACCAACTAGTGCAAACGCAAAAACGGCGAGTAGTAAAAGCGGCATGAATGCTAGAATGAAACGAAAGTGCAGAGAATTGAATGGAAAGATGACCAGTTGATGGTCATGTCGTCAGCAAAAAACAGCACAGCTAACACGGCAACAGAAAGCAGTGGAAAGGCCGACGCAGGCAGGCAGGCAAGTGGAGCGGAAGTGCGGCTGCAGCGTGCGTTGGTGTGTTGTTGCAAGTACGTCTTAAGCTCCGCAACCGGACTGCAGTTTGGTGTCACACTGAGTCAAAAGTAATGGCATTTTGTGACACGTCAACTGACGAGCGGAACTACCGGCGTGCACACGCATGCATATGTATGTGTTTGCTGGCTTTTTATTCAGTTTTTTTTCGAAGCAATAACCAGTTGGTTGGTTGGTAGTGCTGCACACACGTCCAGTGTTAATTCCTGTTGTCATATGACTCGCTGCCCTTCCGTGCCTTCGTCCACGACGAAGTTCGGTTGGTAAGCACTGTGTGGCAGTCCGTCGGGAGACACTTTTTGCGACAAACTCGTTGACATATGCAGGCACGCATGAGTTCGGCGTTCCGCAGAGCAAACGAAAAGGCATACGATTTTCATTTAATGCCACACAATTGGCTTTTAGGCTTTGTTGCTGGGCGCAAATGTGTCCACATGCATGCATACTTACGTACATATACACATTTATTTGGTTTGGCAATTTTCGCGTTCAGCTCACTTGACAGCCGAGTAAGCATGATATGTTTTATTTGCTTTTCAATTTCTTTGTTTTTTTGTTATTTTTTGGTTTTTGTTTTGGGTTACAATACCAACGCTGTTGTTTTAATTGTTTTATGGACACACTCTTGACGTTCAGCACTAATTTTTTACTGTCGTATTTTATATACATACATATGCATCTACATATGTATGTGGGTAGGTCGGCTCTTTGGTTTAGTCATCGGTTCGGGTGCTGACTGCCCGCATGATACAAAGGAAATGTAGGAACAGTTTAGTTGCGGTCATTATAACAAAATGAAATAATACGACAAAAAATTAAAGTAAACTCTTATCAGTATTGGGAAATTCGCCTTTACTTTGGATTATATGAATGTGCGCTTCTACTGTGGAACTGTAGAAATATTAGTCATTTGACAGTTGTGTGTGTAATTTCGATAAGATATAACTGAGTTTAGCCCTTCTTTAGTTATTCTTTAGATTTCTGATGAAATAGGCATACATACATATGTAAAAGAACACTCAAAAGCGTCTTAATGAAATTATATAAAATTAAAAAAAAAAAAAATATTTTTCTTTGAAATAGTTTAGTTAAGATCATGCGTTGATTATCTATATATTAAATATAAAAAATATCTACTGCAATGATGAAGTAAAGCTTTAATTTTGAAAATATAATTTTTTTTTCACTTTAAAGTTGTTGCGAAAAGTAATTAAACTTCTGCAAATTTCAAAGCAATACTATTTTTTATGGAAATCAGTTTGCAAATAATATCCAAATACCTTGAAGAACTTCCACTCGAATTTCTTTTAGCTTTACCTGAAGGATGCTGAAATTATTATAAAAATCGATCCAATTTGACTCGGACTATTCCATTTTAGCTGCGCGTAGAAACCAAATCCATCAAATATTTTTCATAGATTGCTCAGATTTGCAAATAAACCTTGTTAGTGATGTAATCACTGCATATTTATACCTTGAACAGGGCATATTTTGTTTGCCACTATGTTTTTAACACCCAATAAAAAACGTTGGAGACCCTATTAAGGGGTTACATGGGTTTAAGGGTTTTTATTATTAAATTTTACAACACCTCTAGAATATTGTCCTAAATTTTCATGTTGATCCGAGTAATAGTTTCGGAGATATAGTCTTGAGAATTTGTGCGCTCGGGGCTAACTAGGTTAAGTGGCCGTCTTTGAACGCGTTTTACTCGATACCGTGTTTTTGAAATCGATTGGCAAGATTTCTTGAGTACTCCCTAATCGATCTTCTTGACTACAACTCTTGAAGACTTGGACCCCATTTTTTGCGATTACAACTTTTGAAAAAAATATCGCGAAATTTTCATTTTTTGTAAAAATATCTGCGAAAACCACAATTTTCAGTTTTTTTTATTACTTCGTCCAAGTTCTAAGTTAAGGTTTTAACTGAAATATGTATTTATACACTTTAGATGATCTAGTAAGGAGTTATCCTGCCAACCCGGGCGCATCTTTTTTCGAGCGGTAACCAGAAATGGCGTCGCAAGGCCGAGTTTAAAATAATTTTTGCCAAAAATTTCAAAATATTTTTGTTAATAGTGCAGTTTGTAACAAAAGGTTCTAATAAAATATTTTATTTTTTATATGAGAAGAAAAATGTTGAAAAAAGCTGTTTTTTACCCGCGAAAATCCATGACCCTAAGTATATAAATAAAATATTACCAAAACGAACTAATCGATTTAGCCATGCGGCTGTGCGTCTTCTGCTGCATATAAATAACGAATTAGTTACTCAGTAGTGAAACATGATATTTGTCCATCTTTTTTACACAAGAAACTACTCATTTATCGGAACGATATCGGACTGAAATGAAGTACTTGTATAGAAAACTGTTTTATGTGACGAGATATCTTCATCAAATTCGGTTGGGTTATTATCCAAGGCAACAGTGCAATCTCCGAAGAAATTGTTCAGATCGAGTCACTATAACATATGGCTCTCATACAAACTGAGTGATCGGAATGAAGTGCGTGTATGGAAAACTTTTTCATTTGACGAGATATCTTCACGAAATTTGGCCTGAGTAATTTCCTAAGACAATGATGTAATACCCCAAGAAATTGATCAGTTCGAGTCTCTATAAGATTTTGCTGCCATACAAGCTGACCGATCAAAGCTCATCTAAGAAACTTTGTGTTTTTGAGGAGTGTATTATAGCGTCGGTTAACTTCGTTTGCGTTTTTTTTTGTTATTGGCTGTTTGAAACATATAAAAACTTTTCCAAAAAAAAAATCAGCGAACAATAAATTTTAACATCGAAAAAAGTTTATCGAAGTACATAGATACATGCATATGAACAAATGACATATTTGCAAATAGTACAAATGTTTAAATACTTTTTATGTTTCATACAATTTTTAAATTGCTTTTTCGTAGCCCTTTCAATTACGTCAATAATTTTATGTTTAATATTTATTTAGTATAATTAATAATAATTATTATTCCACTTGCCACTTCTGTTTGCCGATTCGATTTGCATACGTACACACGCACACATCCATACTTTATGCATCTGCGCCTTGTTTGCAATTTGCCATTTTCTCTGTAATTGATTTTTCAGATGTTATTACATTTGTTATTGTTTCGCAGTGTTATTGTAACTGCTTTAGTCACTTCTGTTATTGTAACAGTTACTGTATTCTGTTTCTGTTCAACGGACATACTGGTGTATGTCTGTTTGTTTGTAGGTAGTGCAAATGCTTTTGCCATGGTTTCGATTTCCATTATTTCCTCAATAAATAAATAAATATGTTTGTGTGTGTGCGCGCTGGCATGGATTGTGCTCAGATTGTGGCAATGAGTCGTCGGGCAGTTTGTTAGCTGATTCACTATCTAACATTTCAACCGACTCGGCATACATCCATATGTACACGAGCACATGCGAACTCAAGCTGCTGTTGGGTAAAACACAAAAGGCGAAAAATTAAAAAAAAAAATCTTTTTTTGTTTGCGGTTATTATTGCTGTTGACATTTCGAGCAAAATTGTTAAATTTTTATTTTTCATTTTGTTTTGTGAATTTATTTTATTTTTTTGCTTTGTAAACACGACTGTTGCTCTCATATTTTGCCACTGTTGCTATAACAAAGCAGTCAACAATTAACATAGTTGTTTTCATGTTATCGTTTGTCTTGCTTAACAATGGTTAATCGGCAAAAAAAAAAATATCGCATACACTCAAACACACTTCGTAAATATGTATACATGTATTTTTAATATTGTCGCGCATATTTATTTTTATTGTTGTTGTGTGTTTTTTTTTTAGCGCCGTTGACACTTAAATTTATTGTATTTTTATGTTTGCCACTTTGCCCCACTGTACGCTTCATAATTATAAATATATAAATATGCACTTATCCGGATAGTAATCAGCACGAGTATAATTAAATGTTTTACTATTTACACAAAGTGGATCAGAGTGAATCAGTTCCACATACATACAGACATGTTGAGTAAATGAAAATAATGTTTTCGGTGTATGTGTGTGCAACTAAATGAACAGGTGCTGTTCTAACATCTGAAACACGTACTTAACTTAGTAGTAATGAGATAACTGACGGTAATAAAAATTAATATTATGATTTTTTGTTGTCTAAATGTTTAGAATAGACAGGCTGTTTGGTATAAAATGGGAAAGAACTTTTGACGGATTGTTAGATTGTGAGCATATAAAAATTGTATTAGCAATAAGAAAGGAAAAAGCAAAGCACAGAAAAAACACTTACTTCGGCTGTATTGAAATTGTAATAAATACCCTTCACAGGTGCATGTCTTAAAACATTACAGGGTATAAAAAGTAAGTTTGTATAGCAATTAGATGCTATAAGGGTGCGATCAGATGACTTGAGCCCTTATAAACGATGCGATGTCATAGATGACGGTCCTGGTCAATCTTTTCCATAATTTCATCGACTTTCTCAACGAGATGCATTTTTCACCTCGAGATGCATCTTTCACCTCGAAATTTTCAGAACGGAAGCAAGCGAAATTTTCAGAACGGACTGACGTATGGAACGACTTGACGCAATTCACGTCGAGATCTTAAATTGAAAACGTATGTACTGTATAGTCAGCTTGTGCAAGAACTGAAGCCGCTTGACCTTTCCTTCGCTTCGCTCAATGGGCTAGAGATTAAAGAGCTGTCATTTCATGCAGAAGAAACAACGGTTTATGGGCCGGTGGAATCATTGAAAATTCGTCTCAATGGATGGAATTTTTGAGACGCAGCCGCGGACATCATTTCAGAGATATTCTTTAAAAAATACATGCCAAAGAATGTTCTTTCGATATTTATATGATTTTCTCGTAAATTTGAAGTTTCAGAATTTTTCTTTTAAAAAGTAGGAGTGAACGTCGAAATAGATCACTCTTTATATGTAGACATATGTATGTATGAACACCGCTCTCAACACAGTGGGCATCGCAAGTGGGTCTGGGGTTTAACCCGGAGAAAATCGATCTGCTTGTTTAAAGAAAACATAAAATACCTCTATGGAGGTTCCCTTCGATAAATTGGACACAAGTCAAGGACCATACCAAGTACCTCGGGGTAGTCTTGGTCAGCAAACTCTTGTGGAAACACAATGTGGAAGAAAGAGTGAGAAAAGCTAGCTTGTAGGTTGATGGTCGGTGCAACCTGGGGGTTTCTCCCTCTCTAATGCACTGGTGCTATACAACTATTGCAAGACCAATTCTACTCTATGGTGCAGTAGTATTGTGAACAGGAAATGCACCTACCGGATGACAATGGAAAGAGTACAGAGGCTCACTACGCTACGGGAGCTTTAAGAACAACTCCAACGGTGGCTCTTGAACTGGTACTAAATCTGTTGAAACCCGTGCAGCAAAATCGGCAGAACGCCTACTAGCTGCAGGAGAATTCACATATAGAACCTTCGGGCATAGCACGATGGGTTATGACGGTTGAACAAACACCGACTACATGATCACACTTTTCCACTGTTAGCTAGGCGCAACACTCTAAACTTTTATATGGATGGCTCGAAAATGAACGTTGGAGTTGGAGTGGAAATACACTGTCCAGAGTTAGGCATAAACAACCTTTTAAGTTGCCAGACCAATGCTGTATATTCCAAGCTGATGTCTTTGCTATTGGGAAAGCCGCAGCCTCTAATGCACCTGCTTCCAGAGTCAACATCTACGTAGACAGCAAGTAGCAATGAAAACAGTAACCTAATATCGCATATCGTGCAGAAGTGTCTTGGGAAGCAGGGTAGCAGTGGAAAAAGTGTTGCCAGAAGCAGGCAACTTTACTTCTATTGGCTGCCAGTCCACAAAGGCATCCAAGAAAATAAAATAGTGGAGGAAATTGCAATGAATGGTGTATGGCCAATAGCCAAAAGCGTGATCAACATTGGGAAACCCATGCATTATCTATGCGACGATCTCGATAAAGGCAAGGTAAAGAAAATCAAAAGTAAATAGATAGAACGAGCTGAAAACTGGGTGCAAAACTGCAAAAGTCATGTGCAAAACGGTAGATCGGAAGTACACAAAAATTATATAGGCTTCGATAAAAGAGACTGTAGGAGCATGATCGGAATATTAACTGGCTGACTGTTTGGTGGCGGCACACGGCCGCAGAATGGGGTTGACAGATCGAGAAAACTGCAGGAAATGTCTAGAGCAAGGTACCAGAAAAACAATGCAATCTTTTGCATTTGGTTCGCTTTGGTAAGACTACGTTGTAAGCATCTGGGGTCCCTCGGTATGCTACACTGGGGGAAGTATCGATATTGAGGCCGCACAGTCTGTTGTTGAAATTCGCGACAAGCGCATGCATCTTGAAGGATTACCACTCCTCATGGATCTAGAAAATGAACTTCATCAGGTACCTCAAAGGACCAAAACTGGGCTCTGTGTGGCTTACTGACCTACCAGATTAACCTAACCTATATGTATAATGTATATTATCAAAATATAATTTCATACAGAAAAACTCTTATCTAAATATTGGATTGCTTTACAAAGTCTCAATCGTTTACGATTATATTATCAACCTTACATTTTCATTATATCTTAACAACTTCCTCAGTGGGTAAATAGTTATATTATGAGCGATAAACTGATGATTAATGGATCCAAAAAGGGTATATAAAAATAATAAAATTAAAAAAAGTTTGCAGTTCGCGAAATAGTTGAGAAAATTATGTAATAACTAGTAAGAAACAGGAAAAAGTAAATAAAATTAAACAAATGCAGTGAAAAGCAGATGAGCCAAAGTTTTAGATAAATATGGAATTTTACATATATGTATATATATATGTATTTGTATTTACGCTAACTCAAAAATGCGGTTCCCGAGAACTTGCATATACATACATATGTACATAGTATATAAAATAATAAAACAAAACATGCTTGATAAATACCCTGGCAAAAGCAATGTTACAATAAACCCGTGATAATGACTCCATGCAATGTCTAGCGAAGCGAGATAAAATATAGTACCAAGTCGAGTATTCTTAGTTACTATTGTAGTGAAACTCTGCTATCATTCCTACGTATATACATATGTTTGCATGAGTGTATACTCGTATATAAATAACTGACTTTGGCTGGAGGACTATTAATCACAACTAAAATAGTTTAAGATTCCAGGCGGAGTTTTTCTAATGCAACTACTGATATGTTAAGCATTACGAATATGTGGAGATATGAGTAAAAATGTTAAATTCGATTGTACTGGAAATGTAATACCCTTCACGAATACAAAGGATTCCAACGAAGAGGGGATTTTCGTCGCTTACTTTGTTGTTGTTGTAACGGTTATCTAGTCCCCGTTAGGGTGGCAAGGTTTATATAAGTTGTCATCAAGGTCTTCCAACGGTAGGCCCAGGAAACGTGTTGTTTCGACGGGATCGGACCACGGGGAGACGGGTGTCAGATGTCTAGGATTAGCTGGGCATGCAAAGAGGTGGTAAGAGGCATGGGGGACTTGTTGCAAGCTGGACATATGTATATTTAATAAGTCTTGGTCAATTTTGGATAAGTAGGAATTTAACCTGCTACAGTATCCAACACGAAGCTGCGCCAGGGTCACACTAGATTCTCGCGGCAATTGGAGCTCATCTGCGATGGATAGTGGTTTGACGTCATGTCCGCCATTCACTGACAGGGAGCCGGTTAAGGCGTTTACGGCTCAACTGTGGATGGCGGACAGTCCTGAGTTGAGGAAAGACGTAGTTGAGGAAAGACCTCTTGATGCTCCTAAGAGCCGGTTCCGCTTCAAGCAGGTTACTGCAGACAAGATTTCTACGAAAACACCCCAGCAGAAACTACATGGAGCAGGAAGCCCACACTGTGTGGCTCGGTACTAGACATCAAGAGGCATCCCATTATAGCCGGAGTGCAGTGTTCTGGCATGTCTGAAGCTTCGTCTGCGTTTCACTGCATCCAGACAGCTACATTGGTGCGGCGTAGTTAAGGACCGGCCGGCCGATTGCCTTGTATGTTGCCAACAACGTTTCTTTGCCTGTACAGGCTGACAAGCATCACTATTAAAATCTCAGAGTTATTGACAGTCGGAATTTTAACACCATGGACTGCAAAATTAAGGTCAAGTCTGTGCTCCTTCGCCCAGTTTGGTGTGATTTAATCGAGAAGTGATATCGAGGAAGCGAGAAAGGTCGGAGAAATAGCCGTTTCAATTCCCACTACAGCCGGATTCTACGTCACGTCAAATGACCGGGATTTTATCCGGCCAAAGGCTGTTTTTTCGGAGATCTAACCCCGTTTGAAATTAACTTTTGATTGAAGATTATGCTTGAATTTCCCACCAATAGTAAACTAAAGCCACAAAAATACATATACGAAAAATATGAATAAAGAAAGAATTTAATTTTTTTGTAAGTTTTAATGGCATTTGTAACTTTTAGGAATTAAGCGCTTTACAAATATTACTTAGCAAATTCTGCAAAATTAATTTAGCGCATATAACGGTTTCTCAATGCACATACTCCATAACTTATGGCTTTTCTTCTGCCACATATGGCCATTAGCCGGATGCCAAAGCAAGATACTCCACTCCTTTTGTGCCTTTTACGGGCAAACATAAGCAGACAGACACGCAGACTGTCTGTCTCTTTGCACGCTAGAACGCGCAGACGTGGCTTGATGCAGCAGTTGAACAAATGTAGCAATGTGAAAGCAGAAAGTGCGTATTGCACTTGATGATATATTATCTCTTATGCCGATTCACATTTTGGCATTTACTACAGTCGTTACACCAAAATCATACCACTTTAGTTGCACCAGACACTGACAGTCTTTTCTTTGTTATTTTTTTATTATTTTATTTTCATTTCTATTGATGATTGCTAAGACGACGTTTTGGCTGCACCAAAATAACGACACATTAAGCAAATTCAAGTACATACATATGTATATTTGTTTTACGAGTTTATGCCGCCATACAGTTTTATTTACTATGCGGAGTGTTGAATAGAAATGATAATGAAAAAGCAGACAAACTTTTACAAATAAAATTTTTGCGTGTTTTGTTCTCAAGACGGTGTAAATATTTGCTAGAATTGGTCTATTTGCCATGTGTATATACTTTTATATATGTATGTATATATGTATGTACATATATTGGTTATAGTGAAAATACATAATGTGAGCATTTATTCAATAATATGTGTATGTATACTACTATCTCATTGCTTATAAGCAATTTTTGTGTTTGCTTAACTTAATTAATTAAATATCCAAATTTTTATTATGTAAATAAGCTCTACTTATCTGCACAAATGTTTTAGTACAATTAATTATTTCATATACTTTATGTAAATAAAATAATATAAAACAAGAAAAATAATACAAAAAAGTTTTCAATGAGTTTCCAGATATTATAGCAGTGTCTAAAACAATTATTCATGTAAAATTTTTTCGAAATTGTATTAATTTAAAAGGGTTCTCATACAATAACATAATTTTGATTGTTCGTTTTTCATGACAGCTACTATATGATGAAGAGTTCGGTTCTCGAAAATTTCTTCGGATATTTAAGAGCTGTATTTAACAATAATCCATGTGAGATATCGTCAAAATATTTTATCAGATACTCGTAAAAAAATTTTTCATGCAAGAACTTAATTTCGTTCGTTCAGTTTGTATGGCAGCTATGCGATAAGAAGGTCCGATATCAACGGTTCCGACAAACGACCAATTTCTTTGGGAGAAAAGTATGTGAGCAAAATTTCAGATCGATATTTCAATATGGACAGACGGACAGGCATATGTACATACATAGCTAACTCGACTCAACTAGTCTCGCTGATCATTCATATATGTACATGTACATATTAAAAGTAATTACTTTCGGAAATCCGAACCTATTTGTTTTACTGAACAAAACTGTTTTGAAAAGTTTGCTAATTTTTGCATAGTCGTAAAATAAATTATCAATTTAACTGTTGTGATTAAATGAGGAAATTAATATTCATAACTTAAAAAGAACGCATAGGAATTTAATGTAATGAATATTTAAAATGTACATAATAATTAAATAATTAATTGTAACATGATACTTACGGATAGAAAAAGAAGAGAAACGTTGTGGACAGCAATAGAATCCAGGCAAATGTAGCAGGAATGTAGCGAGTCTTCATGTCGCATTTGGGCATTCTGTTACTAAACTAATAGAATTATTATTTTTCCTCACCCGTTTTACTTTGATTACAACGGATATTTTTTACACAAACAAACGTTGAAACTATAGAGGAGTTATGAGGTAACAGCTGTTGATTTTAAGTAAAGCGGCAATTGTTGCAGTAGAAAAATTGGAAGCGCAAGGTGGGCATATGAATATACGCTAGTAAAAACACTTTAGTCACAATAACAAAGCTAAAGCAGGCGCTTTCCAATGTGATTTGTTTAGGTGGTGCTTAAATTATGTCAGAAAAATTTCTAGATGAGTTAATATAAAGGAGAAAAAATTTCTTTTAGGAAGAGCTGTATATGCACTTTTTGATCTCATAAAAATTTGTAATTTGTTTACTTTTTTTTATAAAAATGTTTACGTTTGTACACGTTTACTATGGGAAAATTTTGTATATTTTTTATTTACACAAACTTTTTTCGACTAACCGGATTGCACTTCACCCCGCCGTTTGCATTATTATGCACACCACTTTGTTGTCCGACGCGCACCGCACGGCTATTTAACAATTCTCGTACGTCAATCGCTGGCTGTCGCCTTTTTTGTATTTTTTTATTTTCTGCTTGACTTTTTGTGTATTATATATTTAAAGCTTTTATTTTGTATTTCAATTCAGCTTTTTAAATTCTACACTATCCACTACTTTCGTTTCAACTACACATTACACTTCAAGCGATATGCCATTGCCGCACATTGCCCTTGCGAAACATGGCAAATGATGCACTTCCAATTTTCATTTTTTTTTTCGCTTGCTTATTGAATTTTCCAACTGTTTAACTCACGTCTACGCCTGCCATTGTCTAACTATGCCCTTAAACCAAATCAATTGGCAACGATTCTTAAGATATAAAACTATAAAAACATATTTGTGAATATATGTTGGATTTTCACATTGCTGGATTTGCAGTTTCTCCTTGAAAATGACCACGGACGACGAATTTCCTTCACGTATATGCGCTAAGCAACCAACAGCGAGTTTTTCTTCAACCGTGTCGCTACACCTTGCAGCTGACAGCACTATTAGAAATTCTAAAATGACACCACCGCATAGACAAAAGCTTTCTTCTTACAAAATTTGAAATATTACACACACTACGCGCGTTATTATTAATATATATAAAATTGTTCGCGATTTTCGTACAATTTATTTATTAATTTGAAGAATTTTCACAACGCTCCATATTCACACGCATTCGCTCGATCGCTCGTTTTCGTACAATTTCCTCAAGTCTCAAATTTGTTTGCCACTCCGGTTGTAGGGCTGCATTTTGTCGTATGCTCATAATAATCAACGAATCGTTAAATGGAACGAACGAAAGGAAACTCATAATAGTGGTATTCACTATCATATTGGGATTTTTTTTTAATATTTTGTCAACATATTTAATACATATACTTAAATGTTAAATTGATTGGCAGATAAAACATATTTAAACAATATTTTTTCATCGAAAGAGACAAAATAACGCACGCAAGTAAAATACTTTTAAATTTGTTTTGTCAAATTTCTGGTATTAATAAAACAATATTTTTCTCATGTTTCTAGTATAATTAAAAAATGTTATTACATAGCGCCTTACTGAAATAAAAATTTATAAACAAATTAAAAATCACAAAACTTTTGACGTTGTAGTCAACTGCATCCATTCTGTTTCGTTAAATTTTGACAGCAGAACAAGCTATTGATTTCTTGTTTTGCTTAAGGTCCCTGTGTATAAAATTTAAACGAATCGCGGAACCAAATATAAATTTCTGAAAAAACTTTGTATCATAAAGGTCATTTGCATTTACTTAACTATACTATATTTCATTGCCACTATTCTAATAAGAAATTAAATATACATTAGTTTTGTTAAAACAGTGTATTTCATTCATTCGCTCACATCTGTTTACTACAACAAATATTTGTGTACAGGCGTCTTAAAGGCATGGTCAGCTGTCATATGGTGGTACTCGGCATTTAGCGGCCATTTTCGACGAATCTTCGTTTTCTGTTTACATCGTTGAAGTTAAAGCAGCAAATTTCGAAAAACTTGCAATTTAATTACCAAAAAATTAGTAAATTATCCTAAATACTGTATAAAATAGAGGAAAATGTCGCGTAGTGTTCGTGCGGAAACTCGTAGCCGAGCTAAAGATGACATCAAACGTGTTATGAATGCAGTGGAAAAAGTGAGACATTGGTAAGATGGCCTCCACTAGCTAATAGTAAAATGTGCCAATTAATTTTGAAACTTAATTTGAAATTTGTAGGGAAAAGAAATGGGTTACAATTGGTGATACAACTATGAAAATTTACAAATGGGTGCCCATATCGAATTCAGAGAAGAAAAAAGTGAGCAGTGTTAATAAGAGTGATAAGGAAAATTCACAGAAAGGCACGCCAACACCACCTCAAATAACGCCCTACGCCGGTCTGACTGCGGAAGATTCGAACACCTGTGAGTCGAAGCACACAAACTGATGAGTTCAAATGTTTGCATTCGAATTTATTTTCTTAACATCAATAAAATAATATTTATGTTTATATTTCTATGCATTAGGTATTAAAATAAAATTTCTACCAATATTTCACAGGTTTTTCTATGGTGAGCGATTCCCAAGGTGCCACAGAATTTGTTTCTAGCATGCCATTTTCTGAGGATTCCAACTCGCAAGGCAGTGAAGGTCCAGTGAAACGACTAAAAACTAGTGATTAATTATAATATATTCGTAAATAAACATGTTGGTATCGCATCCACAGCAAATCGCAATCAGTCACACTCGAAAATCAAGCAATTTTCAAAAATTGAAAAATTAATTTATGTTATTGAAGGAAAAACAAAAAAATAGAGAAAATTAATTCCCATGGATATTTTGTACGCTGCAGAGTAGTATTGTATTTGTGGAAATTAAATATCGCATACAAATATTTTTTACTACGCTGAGCTACTGCTGCTAACTAATTAATTTTAAGCAATTTATTATATTAAATAATTTAATTTACTTACATATATGAAATGTGCGCCTAGCTTAGTCATCATTACTCTAGTAATAAGTGAAATCCTTCTCCAAATTTTGTAATTTATAAATATAAAAAATACACTTTCTCCGTGCAAGTGTTATGGAGAAGGAGTGTGTGCACACGGAGAATTTTTACAATCGTATTAATAGTGTTGATTATGATGAAGACATTTTCATTATATTGTATAATTTTTTTTTTTTATTCTTTTTCTTAGTTAATGGTAGTGTGCGAGCAGACAATTGCATTAAAAGTCCGCATTATATAAAAATAAAATAAAAACATACATACTTACAAAAATAAAATACCACGCAATGGCGGTGATCGTGCACATTGTACGGTTAACGTAATGAGGCTGTATGAAGGCACGTACGTAACTTAAAATCTGCATATTTCTCTGTCAGTTGAATAAATCAATATTAATTTATTAAAGTTTGTATTAAAGATTACATTTTTGCTCTAAGAAAAAATAATGACTTTTAATTTAATGCTAACTTGGAAAAAATAGGTAATTACTGTAATTGTTAATGTTTTTCGATTTATAGCCAGGGTTGCAAATTCTTTTTTTTTTTTTAATTTTAGATTAAAAATTTTAAGATATAATTTTAACTTTCAAAATCGGTTTTTTAAAATCTAGATTTTAATTCAAGTTGGTTGAGATTACAAATTTAAATTTTTTTTTAATTAATAGCAACAATTTAAATTATAATTTTTAATAAAAAATTCAAAAAAATTTATAAATTATTTATATTTTCGGAAGTGTAAGTTTGTCGACTAGTCCTCTATAGTATTAAATAAGGTGGCTCTGAGTGAGCCCTAGTTCAAAATGGTAGAAATAAATACGCAAACGCAAAAAAACTTTGGTCCTAAAACAATTTTTTTTAATTCTTAATTTATGCTTGGGTCTAATATTTTTTATTTTTTAATTCGGTATTTCGTATAAAAATTAAAAATAAATTTTTTGTTATATGTTTGGTGGTAATTTTTTTATTTTTCTTTCTGGTATTAAAAATTACATACAGTTTTTGGGATTAAAACTCTTTTTCAATATCAAATTTGGTTTTAATTGTTTTATAATTATTCATACTATGCTATCAATACTGTTTTTTGAATTCAAAATTTGAAAAAATGATTTCTAATTAAGAATTTCGGGATTACAAAATAAATGAATTAAATTTTATAAAAAAAAATTTTGTGCATTTTATTTGTATTTGAAATTAAAAATTGGAAAATTATAAAGGATTTTCGACACTACAAAAAAAAATTAAATTTGATACAATTGTTTTTATGCATTGTTTGCAACCCTGTTTCACATTGATATTAAAAAAACACAATTTTTTTCCCATTTATATTTTTTTTTATTCAATACTTTCAAAACTTGTATACAAAACGTTGTGTAAACGACTATTTTATTTTTCTTAATATCAGACAATTACACCAATAAGCAAAGCCAATCGAAAATAAAACTACCAACACTTTTCATGCAATTTAATATTTTTTCTCAATCAAAATTTGGCAAATTTACAATACAAATATGTATACATATAATTATTTTTAGTTTTCCAATATTTTACGTTTATAACTTTAGCTACAACAATGTAAAAATTAACAATCTTTTAACTAATACATTTTTACGAACCTATGTATGTATGTATGTATATTTTTTACGAGTACACATCTTTTAATTTTTTTAATTATATATTTTAGCAATAACTTTCCTGCCTTTAATTTAGTCTAAGCGCTTACTAATTACTTTATATTATAAAAATGTTGAAAATAACACAATAAAACAATCGCAAATCGTCCAAAACACACAACGCCAACAAATAGTAATTATGTTGCAATGCCACAACATTCTCATGCCGCATGCCGCATTTCTTGTATATCACTTGGCTGCCCTATTTCGTGCGCAAAAATACAGTTTACTTGTATTTCTTCATGAAGTCGGCGTGGAAGGTCTGGAATTTGTCCAACATGATTTTCAGCTGGTCGGTTTGTGGCAGAATTGTGGTGCGGAAGTGATATGTGCCCTCCTTTTGGCCGAAACCGCTGCCGGAAACAATGCAAATGCCTGCAAGATTTCATAAAAAAAAGGATTTTATAAAAAGTGTATCAAAATTATTGTTAGGTTGAGTACACTAACCAGTTGATTCCAGCAATTCAAATGCATAGAAGGTATCAGGTGGCATATTCTTCGCCTTAGCTGCCGCAATGGCCTTTGGTGGTATGACGATTTGTGGGAAGGCGTACATAGCGCCCTGCACCACATTCACCTTGAAGCCTTCGAAGCTGTTGAATGTTTTGTACACCAACTCGGCGCGCTCCTTCAGAGCATCCAAAACAGCGGCCTTTTCAGCAATATATTGCTCATATGACGGTTCGCCCTTCTCTGGTGGGTAAACCTACAAAAATTAATGTTTATAATAAATAACAGTAATGCCACAAAATTTTAGCCTTTCACGCACCAAAGCGCTCACCGCCACCTGACCGGCGGTGGTGCTGCACAGCGACGCCGTTATCGATTTCGTTAGCATAGCTTGTACTTGTGGGCACATATTTAGCACCTCCATGTAGCCACCACGTATGCCACATTCTCCGAGATAACCCTTCGATGCGGACAAGAAGCTGCACAATTCCATTTCCCTATAGGGTGAACCCATCTCGTAGGCGACACTCTTGAAGGAGTAGAACTTGGAGTTCGGGTCGTAGATATTCGCCTGATACACTTCATCGGCTAGCAACAGCAGCTTGTGTTTATGCGCGAATTTGATGATATCAACGATATTTTCACGTGTTAACACCTGACCGGTGGGATTGCCCGGGTTGATGACGACCAGCGCACGTGGTTCGCTCGTCTTGCGTGCCTCATTGTAGGCGCGTTCCAGTTCGGGCACCTCCAGACTCCAGTTTTGCTCTTCATTCAGGTAGTAACCGATGCGAGTCATGGCGTATTCGGAGATCGTGGCCGAGTAGAGTGGATATTGTGGTATGGGCACCATCACGCCGGGACGTTTGCCGTCAACCTTAGCGCTGCAAAAGCAAACAAATTGTATACAATTAGTTTTTTTTATGCTGCAGAGGAAAGTGGGAAATGCTCACCGCACAAGTGCGAGTATGCTTTTGATGCCGGGTGAGGCACCACCAGTCAGGTAAATGTTTTCCCATTTGGTTGGAATGCCATCACGCTTCTCGATAAAGCTAGCCACTTGGCGGCGTATCACTTCGATGCCAGCGGAGTCGGTGTATGAGCCGACGGATTGACCTTGGCAGCCATCCAAAATGATGCGTGCGCGTTTCTTCACATCCTCAGGGTAGGCGGGCGAGTCGAAGAGACTTGTATCGAATGTAAGCGCGAGCAGCTGTGCGAGGAGAGTAAAACAAAAAGTTGTAGAATGTGTGCTATTAGTTTCTGCTTTGAAATATTACCTGTCTCAGGAACGTAATAGGCTTTTGTCCCATAGCATGGCAATCTCCAATGTTGGCGCGTATCACTTGGTCGAAAGGTTTTTTCACGCCCTGCAAAAATAAGGCAATACAATATATATTTAGAAACTATTTAATATTAATCAAAATATTATCCTAAAGAAATTAAAAAAATATATATTTTTTTTACCACAAAAAAAGACACTTACAGAAAAGTGGATCGAAATGGAAAAGAGTTCATGAAACCTTTTCGGAATAGTACTTATGTATATATATTTGTTGTGATTGTAATGAAGTTCTTTTAAACATAATCGTAAGTTCCAAAAATTTTGCTATTTCGTTGAGCTTGATCTAAGGATGTAAGTCAGGTTGAGTTTGTTGCAAAAGTCTTTTGTTTCAAGTTAATTTTTAAGGGGCACACCTAGTGGAGAAAATTGAAAGCAATCCACTTTTTTTCTCAAACAACATTTTTCAAATTTGGTGATTACAATGAGCTATGTGTAGAAGTTCACGCAAGTGAGGCTCCAGCAGCTCACAACTTCCGGTCTTAGACCAAGTATCCTCTGGGTAGCCAAAAACCATCCATTTGAAAGCGAGTTAAAATTAAAATCCGAACCATTCCTCCCCAGGGTTGTGCACTGGGTTTGGGATCCGCCACGTAAAAAGCTGACACCACCGCCGTCTAGAAAGTGCGACGGACGGGAAAATGACAAGTTGGACAATGGCAAGTAGGTTCTTGTGGCATTTACTATAATGGCCATATAAAGGAGGGTAAATTCGGCGCGGGATTCGTGGTGAGATAGAGAGACTCCGTCGCCAAGTATTGGCATTCACCCCGGTGGATAAGCGTCTAGCTACAATCCCCAAACATCCTCAAATGAGTTGAGGCTGATCGACTTCACCGAAGGCTGAAATATGGTTATCAGTAGTACTAGATTCCAGCATAGAAAAATTCATCAACCTGTCTTCGGATCGAAAGGCCACCAACCAGATCGAGATGTTGTGATAGACGAAAGACACGTCTCCAATGTTTTAGAAGTGCGTACGCTCCGAGGTCCTAGCATTGACTCGATCACTCTCTTGTTGAAGTCAAGATTCCCACCCGCTTCTGTGCAGCAAAAAACGCACGTCGACAACACAAGGAAGGTTCGACGTCGAGAGCTGCAATCACAACAGACAGTAGCACGAGTTTTTACTCGGCTTCTCCCCTGCTCTCTGAGAGCACTCGTCAGCAACTCGGTATAAAAAAACTGTGGAACGGCAGTTCAAGCTCCTTACGTACAGCTGCAAACGAAACCATTGGTTTTCGGAAAAGACAAATGAACAGCTGGTGCGATGAGGAGTGCCGTGTCGTAGCGGAGAGAAAACAAACTGTTATATCGCACCGTTACAATCGACCACAACAAGTACGGGATGGAATAGATACCGAGAGTTGAAGAGGAAAGCGAGACGAATTTGCGGACAAAAAAAGAGAGAGGCCGAAAAGCGTGAGTACGAAGAGCCTGACAAGCTGCCGATAGGGGCTATGCTCGAAAATTCTACGAAAAGATACACAGAAGGTTTCCATATCAGAGTATAATTTTATAGAACCTTCAGAGCTGATCGAGTGACTGATGCCCAGAGTATACTAACATTATGGAGGGAACATTTCTCCAGCCTGCTGAATGATGATGGTGATGGTGAACCCGATTCCCCAATCGATGACAATGGAACAGATGTTCCATTGCCCGACCATGAAGAAATTCGAATAGCAATTACCCGTTTGAAGAACAACAAAGCGGCGGGTGCAGATGGATTGCCGGCCGAGCTATTCAAACATGGCGGCGAAGAACTGATAAGGAGTATGCATCAGCTTCTTTGCGGATCAAATGGGTGTAGTGGTAAACGAGGGCAAGCCGAAATATCTCTTATCATCAAACAAACAGTCGTCGCAATCGCGACTTGGCTCCCACGTCACTGTTGACAGTGGTGGATATTTTCCTCTAGCTTGGAACCAGCATCAACACCAACAACAACGTCAGCCTCAAAATCCAACGCAGAATATCTCTTGCCAACAGGTGTTACTTCGGACTAAGTAGGCAATTGAGAAGTAAATTCCTCTCTCGACGAACAAAACAACTCTATAAGTCACTCATTATTCCCGTTCTGCTATGTGTGCAGACAATGGACATTGAAAACATCTGATGAGTCGACGTAACGAGTTTTTGAGAGAAAGGCTCTGCGGATGATTTTGGTCCTTTGCATGTTGGCCACCGCGAACATCGTATTAGATGGAACGATTAAATGTATGAGATATACAATGATACTGACATAGTTCAGCGAATCAAGAGACAGGTCGTCCGAATGAAAGTGAATTATGGTTTCCAAAATATGTCAAACTCTATATTTAGTAATCGCTATAAAATATAGTTCACCCTATATCTCATATACGGTACATATGTACATATTCCACTTTCCACAAGGAATTACATTCAAGTTCAGTATTAAATTGATAAGAATGCTTCTCTCAAGTGCACTCATATTTTTCTTTAAAATACCGTTAAATTATAACATGGCGTGAAGATTTACGTATAAGTGTGTCCAAAAAACCAACAGAGCTGATATTTTTACTCACTATCAGCATGCGATAAGAGGTGGCTGATTAAACAACATAAAAGAAAGTGGAAAATAAATATTTAATGCCAAAGTGCAATCAACAAATATCATAAGAACAGCACAACAGCCAAACAAATGGTGAATAGGTAGTATGGTTGTATAACGACAAATCAAGAAAAGGTGGCTTAAGATCATAACCCTTAGTCAGTAGAATTCTCTTTCTGTGCTTCGATAGAAATAAGAGCAGAAAAGATAAAAATTTTTCATGTCGGCATTTCGAATTTCGATATTTTAAGTGTATTCCATGGGCAAAATATAGTAAGACTTTGTTTATAATTTTAAAATTTTTAATCATTTTTCAAAATCTTTGAGTTCTACTCAAAGTAATCCATTTTCGGTCGATAATCGAAGAAAACTGTCAATATAACTTTGATTTTTGACCTGCTTTGACGTGCTTTTTCGGCTTCGGCTCAACTTTTGCCATCATATTCAGCCGATTTATCGTCTGTTTCAAGGTCGTAAGCATAGATCCAATACTCATCATCAATAATAATACATTTCATGACATCCTGGTAGTCAGAAAGCATTGTTTCTCAGACGTTAACGCGACGCTGTTTTTCGAAAAAATTTAGTGATTTTAAAAGCAATCAAGTTTTCACTTTTCTTAGGCCCAAATGATTTTTTAAAAAGATTTTCACTGATCCCTCCAATATTCCAATGATCCCAGTAAAATATCTCACTGTTAATCGTCGATTCTCAAGCACCATTTCCTTTATTTATTTGACGTGTTGATCATCAGTTGATGTTGATGGCCGACTTGGACTTGTATTTAACACATGATCTCATTCAATATTCTTTTAACTAGTTATGAACTAGTTCGATTTTCGTTATGTTTTCAATATTTGATATATTGTTCTCGGCGCAATCCCTCTAAGTGATTTAAAGTGTGATTGACAGAAAGACCAGAAATTTCACAGCACTATGCGAATGAAATTAATATCAAACATATCAATTAAAACCACAAAGCAATGAATTGTAAAATGGCAAATATATTATATACATAAATGAATATATTATTTTTTGTTACATCTTTATATTTATTCAATTTATTATGAGTGCAGTGGAGTGAGATGTGAGTGTTAAATTTCAGTATATTACAAAACTCACATTCAAATGACCTGTTCGTTATACCATATATATGTATATGTATAGAGCATATATCATTTTTACAACAAATGGCTTTAGTAATGTGTATCTTGCGAGATATAAGAGTATTCTACGGCTTTGGCAAGATAAGATTTTGTACTAAAAGAATTTATCAGACAGTTTTTCTTCAACAAAGTCGAATACGGTGAAAAAGATTTAGGATCCTGATACCGCAACATCAAATCACACAAATTTGGTTTTTTGGCCATTTGGAACCACTTAAATAATTTTGGGAACAACAAAAAGCTTGATATAAGTAAAGTGAACACAAAATACATCATGTATAGAATTTCCTTCGGCGATCCATTTCTGAAGCATTTATTTGCTCGTGTTGAAAAGTGGGTCAATTAAGACAATGTCAAGATAAAATAGCCACAGTTAGGAAGCCTTCACTATGTGTTTGATGGGATTAGCAGGGAGTTTTCTGCTTTAAGCCGCTCCTCTACAGTCAAACTCTTAATATAGATCTTCTGAAAGATCAATCTCCCACAAAAGTCCAACATTGGCCAGTAGAAAAGGAATATGGTGCATGGTTTGAGGGCTCTTAAACATTTCCATTATAGTCTGGACCCGGCACCACCATTTCCTATCTATGGCGAAAGAGTTTGCTGGTAAAAAATTAAAATCTATTGTCCGAGTTGCCGAGAGGGACAAGGGTTTCCATTAGACTGACATTATTACTTTCAAAAACTTAAATCTAAATATTTTAACTAACCTAAATAGATTGCTTTTGGCATATGGGATAACATTTTTATTATACCTACAATAAAATTCGAGGACACCCTCCGCGACTTAGTACAAAGGAGTTTAAACCTGGCTAATGATGGTGCAGTGGGTTTGAAATTAACATCAATCCCTCTAAGATGCCCATCATTCCGTTTACGAGACGCAAGTACCTGCCCGGACACCCGGACTCCCGGATCCTTACACTTTGGGGGCAGAGAGGTAGAGATGACTAACATAGTCAAATATCTTGGCCACCAGCTGGATTCCACCCTGTTGACCTGACTATGGTCAAAGCGACTAAAGCATTAATGGTGTGCAATCGATTAGCTCGTAAATCCTGGGGCTACAAGACAAGGATTGTCAGGTGGTTGTACACCTTGATCGTGCGACCGATAATCACGTACGTGGCGGTGGCTTGGAACTTATAAGCTTCGCAAACTTCGGTAAGGTTCCAACTATTGAAGCTGCATCGACTTGTATGCATCTGTATGTCGGCTGGCCTGAAGTCACGCTTGAGTTCAGACCACTGCATCTGGTAATCGGTCAGGCAGTCAAACACACACTGCTCTAAATGACAGCAGACGATTGTGGCGGAAGTAAGGTAATCTCATCCCAGCCGATGAAGGAATTAAGTTGTGTATATGTATGACCAAAAGGGTACACCTCGCAACGAACGTATAACTATACTTAATTACGATATCAAATCGCGACTGGTATTGGAGTGAAGAAAACGGCTGAACAGTCTGTCGGAACGTAACCAAGTACATCTTATCTTGCTACCCAGTCACAAAGGGACTAGCTGATTACTTCGCCCGCTCCGCAGCATCTACTAGCATGGCAGGACTTGAACCCTTCTTCGCGGTGGATCCTCATACTATAAAGGAGCAAGACGGAGTAGGCAAGGGGAAGTATTGTGAACAATTCCAAGGCTTGTGTCATGCCTATTTGCTAAGTGGGAGTTATAACTTCAGCAGGATTTAATATGTAATCAGGCTCGACAAACTCGGGCCACAGTAAGCTAAAGAAGCACTCAGCTTCTTGTGCAAATTGTCAGTTCTGCGATAGTGAGCCTACTAATTGACTGCATAGCCGCAGACGCAGGATAAAGACCCTTGGATCCATGTTTCTAAATAGGGAACACATCGCCTCACTAGCACCTAGCAGGTTATTGGAATTTAACAATATGACCCAACTGACCTAAGGCCGCGATGCAATCCTCATCTATTTATCCTTATATTCTGAGGTTTTAAAAACGAAAATTCTATTTTTAAGATATTAAATCAGTCGTAGAGAATTTTTTATCGCAAGGAGTGAGAAAAAACATCTGACAATGAAAAAGTTATGAATTTGTTTTAACTGGTCCATATAAGTATTATATACAATAAATAATCCGCAGAAGTGTTTCATCTAAAAACAAATTCATGAAAATATCATAATGATTCCAAAATGAAACAATCGTACTTTGAGCAGAAAATTTTGTTGTTAATTACTTGATAATATTATGATTTTTTAGTTTATTAATCAGCTATTTTGTTGACTAGTTGATAGCAAAATAATTAAAATTACGATCTCTTGGTAACAGTGATTCAGACTGATGGAATCCAGTTCCTTTCATCTCCAGCCGAGTGTTTTCTGCATTGGAACGCATAGAGCTTCATATATATCAGTTGGTGCACGTACATATATATAATTTAACTGTTATATTGACTTCAACATCAGTTGATAAGAAAACTACTCGCATCACATTTTTACTAATTATGCTGCCATTTTTAATGAAATGCCTGACCAGTTGGGCCCAAGTAGTTCTATAAATACTCAATGAGTGTTTGCCAATCGAATTTCTTATCAGCATTTAACACTATTTTTGATAAAATAAGCCTGTTGCCGTGGCGTGCTGTTTTATGACAGTCAAGCAACGTGCTAGTGGTGAAATGGTGTCATGAAATAAAAGGCGGAATCGAGAATAAAAGGAGAGTACTTATATATAGATGTGTATGTACATATATATGTATAAATATTTACTCTTTCACTAACTAGTTATATGGGGGTAATAAGTTTTTTGTTCAATTTGGAAGCAAATGTCGAGAGTATTCTTAATATATTAGTATGTATCTATGTACATATATACATACATACATATGTACATACATACATATGTGTGCAAAAACCTTAATGGTCTTTTTATACCACATGAAATTTCTCTAATATCATTAACAAATAATCAGTACTATTTTTGTAAAATTTGGTTATGACAACAACAATTAAGTACTTTATATATTCATTTAATACATATGTACATATGTCCATAGTTACCTCTGTACTCTTGGCTTGTATATGCTTTTATACGCTTAATTAGTATTTAATATGCTTATGACTTTATGATGTTCTGATATTTTTTTTATCAGCAAAATTACTTGTATGCATATTCGATAAGTACGTACTACATATGTTTGTATATACATATTTGTATGCGCATACAATGTGTGGTGTATACACCCATATCTTAAATTGATCCCATCATGCATTGGCTTTGTGACATTTTAATTACGTAATTATATGACAGCAAACGATCACGCCAATATCTAAGACACCGCCAACAAGAACAACAACTTGTTTATGAATGATATAAACATGTACACATATGTATATGTATTCTATATTGCAGTTACGCGTGTACATTATGGACTGCCAGGCAATAAAGTCTTTTTATATTTTCATATAACGACCACACTGTTGGAAGCTTTATTGGAATTGAAGTGATGGGCGTGCCAGTTCAATAAGCTCAAACAATGGTACGAAGGGACATGCCATACTACTGTGCCCAAATAAGGTGATATTTAAATTAAAACTGCTAATCGAAGGATTTGGAGAATTTTTTTTTACAAGTGGTATAGTGAGTTCCAAGCCGGCCGTGAACGTGTCGAAGGTGAAGAGCGTCCAGGGCGACCATCAACCTCAACCGACGAAGCTCACGTTCAACAAATCAAAAACTTGTTGTTGAAAAACCGTTGATTAACAATTAGAAACCTTGCTGATGAAGTTGGCATATCGAAACTCAGCCAATACCATTTTGAAGGATGTTTTGGGCCTCAAGCGCGTCAAATCTCGACTGGTACCGAAAACATCGAAATTTTTGGAAAAAGGCGTGGCGTTGAAGTGTGCGAAACGATGCTTTTCGACTAACAGGGTGTCATGGAATACATTATAACTGGCGATGAGACTTGGATCTATGCTTACGAAGCCGAAAAAACCGATTAATCGAGCGAATATCATGCCAAAAGAGAGCCGAGACCAAAAAAATCGCGCCAAAGTTGCTCAAAAAACAAGGTCATGTTGACTGTTTTCTTCGATTATCGTGGTGTTGTGCATTGTGAATTCCTTCCAATCGGTTAAAGAGTCAACAAGGAATATTATTTGAACGTTATGCGTCGTTTGCGTAACGCTTTCCGTCTAAAAAGGCCGAATTGTGGAAAGACAATTCTTGGTTTTTACACCATGATAATGCACCGTCCCATACTGCCCTCGTAGTTCGTGATCATTTCGCCAAAAACACAACCCATATCGTTCCGCAACCACCGTATTCACCTGATCTGGCGCCGTGCGACTTCTAGCTGTTCACCAAGCTCAAAAGACCGCTTCGGGGACACCGTTTTTATACGATAGAGCCGCAGCGAAGACGGAACTGAAGGCCATCCCGGAAAATGACTACAACCAGTGTTTCGAAGATTGCAAAATCCGTTGGCATAAGTGCATTGCATCGGGAGGGGACTACTTTGAAGGGGATGAAATTGATTTGGAAGAATAAATAATTTTCAAAATAAATACAATGTCACCTTTTTTTTGGGCACAGTAGTACATACATAAGTATGGAGTATATAAAGAAATAAGATTCGCTGTCACTTATATAAAATATATTAATAATAAGCTATAATGGTTATTCTAAACTAATTGCCGATGAGTTGACATTTGAATATACATATGTAAACATATGTATGCATGTATATACATATGCATATACGAACTTAACTGCCCGTCTTTTGACAGCTGCCATTCTAGAAATTAAAATTCATAAATACAATATAACGTAGCACCATCAACATATCAAAAAGCTTTTAGAAGCCTTTTAAGGAAATTACATTTTCTATCTTTCAAAGCAATAAAAAGGATGAAATTGTCATATATTTATTAAAGGCACACTCCCCTAGAAGTAAAATAGTGTAATTTTCCAATTTTTCTAACAATTCAATTGAATTAGCTCTTGATGCACTAAGTGATTATTATCCTCTTAGAAATTCAATACCCATACATATACTTGTATGTTTGTATATACAAGCAATGGCGATTCTCTGAAAGTCACTGAAAGGTGTTATTACGTATAGTAATCGAAACTAGGAACATTAGGGTGCTTAAACAAATTTTTTTATATTTTTTTTTTTTAAACTCTTACCCCCTCAAATGGTAGGGATTGACTAAAAAAAAAAATCCTCCCTCAAGCCAGGCGCTGCAGCTTAACAAACATTTGAGGGGGTTAGAGTTGAAAAAGATTTAATTTTTTTTTTGAAGCGCCCTAATAAACATTAAGGCAGAAGGTGTGGGCATATTGTGAAAAATAGGAAAAAATAAATTTTGTGTTATAAAGTGGGTATTTAATTTAAAATGAGAGTCTAAACAGAGCTTAAATAGGGAAGCATGGTACCATGTTTAGAAGTTCACTCAAATGAGGAAAGTTTTCTAAGCGCCATTCACTTGAGAGTGCCAAGAAATGTTGTTTTAAATATGGTTCAAGCAGCTTACAACTTCCGGTCTTAGACCAAGTATCCTCTGGGAATTTAAGCCGAGCTAAAGTGAGAAGGTGAAACAACGCTTCCCCAGAGTTGTGAGATGGATTTAGAGCCCCCCACGTAAAAAACACAGAAGACACATTATCATTGGCGTATACCGGCTGTACGACATTTACTTAATTCATTGAATTAAGAGACAGTGGCTACACTGGCTAGTTTATGTGGTTCGAATGGATGAAAACACTCGAGCTCTTAAAGCATCTCACGTAGTACCAGAGGAAGAGGCAGATCTTTACTCCCTTCGAAAGACCAGGTGGAGAAGTACTTGGCTACACTTGGAATATCCAATTGGTGTCTCCGCCAATAAGGAAGAAGACAGACAGCTTTTACTTAGCAGAAAAAAAAATTGGAAAAAATATATTTTTCGCTTTATCAAGTATTCCAGTTCAATAAGCGCAAACAGAGTATCGTTGAAAGCTTTTTTTGAAAACAAACTTTTTCTAAATTTTAAAATCGTTCGATAGCTTTTTTACTGATTTTAAAAATTTTTATTTTGCCAATGACTTTCCAGTTTTTTCATTTTTTAAGTAAAATTCGACATTTTTGACTGTCTGCCACTTTGTTAAAATCTTAGCTTTTTTTTAAATTTTAATGGGTCATTGTCAAGCCAACACATCACAGACTAATAATATTTTTTATTTTTTTATTTTCAACCACAGTGATGGTCGGAATCCCAGTGGAAGATTTTTCAGTAATATTGGGAAATAATGAATACGCCGCTAAAAATTATACTTTTTGATTTTTGTTTTGTCTGAATTCATTAATTATGTACATATGTACATATCTGATAAGTTTATAGATTTTTTTTTCTAAATCCAAACCTTGCCTTTTTAAGGCGATCTCACTGGGTGAGCACCGAATTTAATAATTGATAACAAAAATAGAGCAATATATTTTTTACGGATAGTGTAATATTATCCAATAGCAAAACAAATGTACATATATAGTACTGCAAAGTAATGGAGAAAAGAAAATATATTCAGAAGAACTACGTAGAATAATAAAAATGAATTATTCCTTCAGTCACCAGTCACGTATGTATGTATTATATGGTCAAGATAAAATCATGTGTATCGAAAGTCATATTACGACTAAATCATTCAAATATATATACTACCATACATAAACACATACATATGTGTATAGTACAATAAGAGAGCTACGGCAACAAGGATAATAAAAAGAGAGCAACTAAAAATCTAATGTGGCAAAAAAAGTGCAGCGCAGTTGTAAAGGCGCTGGAAAAGCTTAAGGTAATTGCACATGAAATGCTTTCTGATACAAGCAAACCCACTTCATGTACTTATCCGAATACGTCAATCAAACCGCCATAGAAATTTTCCACTTGGCCACCTTGAAACGAGCACACCATTTGCACCCAAGTGCAAGTATTTCGCCCCAAATGATTTGTCATCAATGAAAAGTCGCGTTTGACGGCAAGTGTGGTGTCAAAATATCACCAATGCGAAAAACATATACCACACACATACGTACGTATGTATGTATATGTGCCAATGCTGTTTAAGCACACCCATAGCTTGCATTAGCGAAGGATAGTTCATATTTATATATGTCCATATGTAAATGTGCTCTCTTGAGGAGAGTGTATAAAATTGGCGTCATCGGTTGAAGTGCGATAAAGGGACGAGGTAAATAACCCCACATGCAACGTCTGTTTAAGACGACATGACGCATAAAGTTGTTGCTTTTGTTTGTTTTTCGCCTGTTTGTTGTTTTGCTGCTTGCTTCTGCGCATGTTGGCAACAAACATACATACATATGTAAGCATTTGTAGCTATGCATATAAATATATGAGTGTATGTGCATACATATTTACGTTGAAGACGTGGTGTTTAAGTGTTGTGGCACAATAAATTAATGGTTGGCCAAATTGTTGTATGATGGTGAGGCATTCGATGAAAGCTCGAACATAAGCAACATATACATATATGCATACATATGTACACTGGTGGATTAAGTGCGGTCATCAATGAGCGCCCGCAATGTTGGGGGTCAAGAAATCATTGATTTTTTTATAGTTCGCTATGGAAGTGATTTCAGTGGTGGATTTTATTTTTTTTTTTAAGCATGTGTTTTTATTTTCGTTTTTTTGTGCTATAATATTGCTTTGTATCAGGTGTGAGTTCAATTAAAATGCTTCTGCGTTTATTTTGTATACGAATTAGTGTTTTAGGACTTAAATTTTTCAATAATTCGACCGTTTCAAGCGACATCCCTTCGTTTTATGGCATCTTAAAGGGTTCCAAAAAGATCCGACGTTTTCGCGCCAAATTTTGTTCAGCTGTGAGGCCCATTTCTGGCTCAACGTGTATGTAAACATTCAAAAAGGCCGCATTTGGGACAAAGAGCAACCTGAAGAGGTTCAAAAGCTGCCTTTTCATTTAGAAAAAACAACGGTTTGACGTGGTTTGTTGACAGAGGGAATCGTGGTACATACATATAAGTGAGCTGGTCTACGAAAAGGGGGCTTAGGTGTCAAAAAATCAATTTTTTTAAATTTTTTTTTCAATTTTTTTTTTAATGTTTTTTTTTTTTGTGACACCTAATTTCCCTTTTCGTAGACCAGGTCACATATCTTCAAAAATTATGCCGGTGAGAACGTAACCGTCACTGACGATCATTATCGCGCCATGATAACCGACTATTTGATGCCAGAAATTGAAGCTCGTGATCTCGGCGACATTTGGCTTCAACAATACGTTGCCACTTCCCACACATCGCATCAACCAATGGATTTATTGAGAGATCACTTCAGTGAGCAGATAATTTAACGTTCTGGGAAGATAGATTGGCAACAAAGATCTTGTAATGTCATACCGTAAGACTTTTTCCTGGGGGGATATGTGAAGTCTAAAGTCTATGAAGACAATTCTACTTCGATTCAGGCCTTGAAGCAGAACGAGTCATCGAGAATTGCACTCAACGCATGGACTATCTGAGTTAGCCGCGGCTTTCATTTCAAAGAGATAATCTTCAAAATAAAAATGCCAAAAAATGTTCTTTCGAATGATAAATAAAGATTTCTCATTAAATTTGAAGGTTTTGTGATTTTTCTTTAAAAAAAAGTGGGGAATCTCGAAATGGATCACCCCAGGTAAATTTCGTGAAGATATTGTTTCAAAGAAAAATGTTTTCCATACAAGAATTTGATGTTGATAGATCAGTTTGCATCGCAGCTATATGTTGTAGTGATCCGATATCGGCGGTTTCGACAAAAGGAAAACTTTGGGGAGAAAAGGACGTCTGCAAAATTTATGCTCGGTATTTCAAAAACAGTCAAACCGAGGGACAGAAGGACATACATAAATCGGCTCACCACGCTGATCATTTATATAAACATACATACATATGTACATTAGGGTGATTCAAAAAAAAATTTTTTTTCCTTTGGTACTCGGAAAAATATGTTCCTAGACACCTCTAAGAAAGCCTCTCCAAGCATGAGTTCTTAATAGTAACGGGAAGGTCCTCCTACATACAAGTTTTCTATTTTTTCTTATTATCAGATAGAAAAATTTATATCTCGCTTCCAACTACTTGAAAAAATATCTTGTTCCTTAGGTTTTATAGGAAATTGAATGCTCTACAAAAAAGGTCTCCACGATTTTTTCGTAAACCTAACCGTTTAAAGGATATTAGATTAGTTTGATTATTTTTGGGAAATTTTTTTATTTCTTATGATTTTATAACTCAATGAAAAAAAATCATTACGAATGATGAAACTCATAGGTTTTTGGAGAGGCTTTCTTAGAGGTGTCTACGAACCTATTTTTCAGAGAAAAAAAGATTTTTTTTTTTAATCACCCTAATGTACATATGTATAGTTATCCAACTGGCCTAGCAAAAATCTCGTGAGTGCACTAATTCAAGCATGACGTTAGACATATTTTACATCAATTTGAAGCAATATTCTTTTCTCTTATTCTTTTATACGTATGTAAATACAGATATATGTATGTGTAAACGCTTACTTATATGGGTAATTTGTATTTATTGGTCTTCATTTCAATGTCACGACAATTTAAAAAGCTCAATTTGGCATCACATGATGGGGATAAGGTTTGTAATAAATTTCTCGGATTCCCTGACATATATACAAAGATGTTACACATACATATGATATTTGTATGTATATATAATTTTTTTTTTGCTAAGAAAAATATGGTAAGCCTTGCCCTAGCTTCAAGCAAAATGTATCAAGTCCTTAGTTAAGACATTGCATCGAATTTATTTCTTTTTTACTCTCACTTTACAAACAAACAAATCGCCAAAGCGAAAGTAATATGCTAAATCTACTAGGTAATCGTAAAAACTCCCAGCTTTGTAGTTAATTTGACTCACTCGCTGCCTCACATTTTATGCAAATTCAAGATTAATGACCGGCAATAAGCACAAAATGAGCAAATAGTGAAATGCAAATGAGTTTTGGCAAAGAAAAGCAAAGTAATAAGTCGAAATAATGTAAAAATTACGTATTCGTCAATGTGATTATATGCGGTAATGCCATTTGAAAGCATTTTATACGTACAGCCATGTGAGCTGGCAGTAAATGTATTTGCATTTGTGTGTATGTAGGTGAATGCATTAAAGTATAGTATTTGCCTGCACATTTCTATAATTACTTGGGGATACCAATTTTCAAGCCGAGTGCAATGTGTTAAGGTATTGTGGACTTTTTTAACCCTACAAACATGATGACATACTGATTATAATCAGTATATTGAACTAACAAGGCTTTAAGAAACCTGCTGGAAGTAGGACGGTCCCTTGGGAACGTCTGTAATAATATTGAATCTTAAACAATATAAGTTTGACTCGATTTTCCACAAAAAGGCGGACTTCACATGATTCGCAGAGCATCAAGCAATCTATTATCTTATGGCATAAAAAAGTATAAAAAGATTTTTAGCTGGATTTTGATCTTATCTTGATCAGATTATACGGCAGCTATGTAGTCTAGTCTGAACAATATGTTCGGGATTATACCTTTGCTTTCATGGAGGATAAGATTGGATTGGATTGAATTTGATTGATAAGTTGGTACGGTAGCTCTGTCCTATGCTGGATGGATATCATCAGTTACGACAAATTAGCAGCTTGTTAAGCAGAAAATTACCGGTGCGAAGTTTCAGCTCAATATCCCAAAAACTGAGGGACTAGTTTGTGTATACACGGATAGACAGGACGGTTATGGCTCTGTCATTTATATATAGGGTAGCCGATGATTCCTTTGGGTGTTACAACCTATGGGGAAAAATGAAATATACTCTGTTCAGAGTGTAACCACAAAGGTGATGATTATCCTAAGGGCTACAGCCGATACTGTTGCCTTAAATGCCTTCTCCTCATATTCTCAAAATTTCATGCATCAACTGAAATAAGCACCTTACCATATATGTATGCCATTTTAAAATATTCTATGCCGACTACACTCTGTTCGTACCGATTTCAAGATATCCTTACTATAATTTTTCTTCCTACAATTTACACTGAGCACCTTAGCTACCGTGCCTTTAAGTAAAAATCAATTTCTCATTCAGTCTAAGGAAGGAGAAGGACTTAATGCGAGCGTGCCACTTGTCCTTGCCTGCGCATATGACCATTAAGGCATCAGTATGTATTGCCTATATACTATATGTACACATGTACAACAATAAATATTTGTAATAGTCTCCATAAGTAGACGGTCATGCTTCCGCTGAAGACGGCATTTGCGTTGTAATTATTTGTTTTCCTATAACAGTCACGAGCTTGTGGGTGTATTAATAATAAAAATAATTAATTTTTCATGCAAAAATGTACATATGTATATACGTATAAATAACTATGTATGTATATGTATGTAAGTGGCACTTAAATTTCAATTATAAAAACAAATATCATTTTCTTTTTGTACCCTAAAATAAATTAACTGGGGGAAAATACATTCCTAAAAGTAAGATGATAGCGTAACTGTAAAATTGTTTATTGTTTTGCTAAATTCTTCGCTCTGAGTATAATTTTGTGATGTTTTGCTTCTTTATATCAAACTTTAATTTTTTTATTTTATAAAATTAATGCGAAAAATATTGTTTCATGGTGGATTACCAGTATTAACAGCAATAACAGTGCCAGTCCCGAAATCCAACGCAGAATAACCAACAAGTGCTACTTCGGACTCAGTAGGGAGGTGAGAAGTAAAGTCTTATTTTGACGAACAAAGAACCAAACTCTATAAATACCTTCAGCTACATAAGTCTTGTTAGTTACAAGAGGTCTAGGGCAAGCTTATATGCGATTGCATCCATTCCATTGGAAGCTCGAAAATCTTTATATTACCCGATCGACCCGATTCAACCCATTTTTAATATGTATAAATTATTATCAAAGAAACATTTTCTCCGAATTTCAATAACATATCAGACAGCCAAACCGCTAGTTTTTGCAAAAAGTCAGCCATACGCACTGGGGTCCACTTATTCGGAATTAGTTCCTGTAAGGGGTTATATGTGTTTACGGGTTTGAAAAAATCGTTTTTTTTTTTTATTTTGTCTTATTAACTGACCTAGACACACCTACAACACAATACTGTCCTAAGTTTTCAATTTATCCGTGTAATAGTTTCGGAGATACAGCTTTGAGAACTTGTGCGCTCGAGGATAGCTAGGCTAAGTACCTCGTCTTTGAACGCATTTTTCTCGAGAACTACTGAACCGATCCTTCATGAAATTTTACATAGGTCTTTGAGATACAATTTTTAAAGACTTTTCCAAGGATTTTTTCGATTACAACTGTTTGAAAACAAAAAATGTTGCGAAATTTTTAGTGAATTTTTAAATTTGTTGTAAAAATTATTGCCAAAAAATCTAATTTCCTTCGTCCAGTTCTAAGTTAAGGTTTTAACTGAAACACGTATTTTTTTACTCTAGCGGATCCTTTATATGCAAATATGCAAAAAATTGATGGGAAGAAACATCATCAATAAATAATCGCGTTCGGCTGCAGATTCGCCAATGAATTTGACACTCGAAGTTCGAATAAAACGCCGAATGGAAATCCAGCCAGCCGGAATTTCAGCATTAATGTGGATCAATTGTCGATCGCTAACAAAATATTTACTGTTATCTATCAGTATCCAAAAATTAGCAATTGTCTGTGAAAAGCTTCTAAATAAGCCAATAAACAGGTAACATCAAGGCAATAATACAATAACAATACAATCTGCAAATATTGCTATAAATATAGCGATACAAAGATATTTCGCAAGTTCGTTTATAATTTTTCAAAGCAGCGCATACATACATACATACATATGTATTTATACACCATAATTTTATACCCACAGCGCTCAAATGTAAACACACATGGACCCAGCACCTGACGTGCTATATACATACATACATATGTGTGTAAGTCTAGCAGCGCTAACTGGCCTTTGATTAGAACCAAGTGGGCTCTAATAAAGTGCAATGCCGCAGCTAGCAAATGGGTAAGTATGTAAGTAAGCCGGTAAACTTGTTAGTGGGCAGATAAATGACGGTGATCCCCTTACGGCGTGCGGCAAATGCATCCGCTTTTCGTTTTATGTGATAAATTGTTCATTTAATTTTTGTTGTGTTGTGCTATTTTCATATTTGTTTGTGAATACTTTTATCTTTGCTCTCGCAATGCTAATATACTTACATATGTATATACTTGTAGATACGTCTATATACTAAGCAAATATTTAGAAATGTTTGTTTGCTTTCAGGTTGCAATGGATGTTTTGCTTTCTCGAATGATAGGTGACTTTGTATATAGATAATAATCCATATGTGTGTATAGCACAGCGATATGAGCGCATAAAGAAATAAAAATGTGTATTGAAAGTATACTATATATATTCATACATATGGATATATGTATGGTACATATTTTTTTAACTTTGTATCAGACTCTTATTTTTGTTTGTATTGCTCTTAAACATATAATAATTTTATTATGTGTATTTAAATATTTTCGAAACATTCAACAAGGAAGCAGAAGTAGAACATTCGTATACTGAACTTTAGAAAACTAGAAGCAAACTTTTTGGTACATAAGCGCTTCTTGAATTGCATTTCTTTGCGCACTAGTGTAACTGCATGTACTTATGCCTCTACATTAACACCGGCTGGATATAATATTTATATACGATTGCGAATTAATGAATAATAGAACACAATTGTCAAAAGTAATGAGCAAAAAAGGGGAGCGCGTGTTTTGAAAACCAGTTTGCCTTTTATATTAGGGTATGTACACATAACAAAGAAAATAAAAAAAAATAATTATTTTTTGTTTGAACTATTTTAGGCACAAAACCAACTGATATTAGGGTGGATTTTAAGTGACTGAAAAATAAAATTTATTAGAAAGTTATATTAAAAAAATATAATAGTATTAAAATAATATAACCAATACTTTCAGGTATATTATAAAAATATATAATTTTTAGTGTGACCGGCTTTTAATTTTTAAAGCGTACGAAAGCAGGTTTTTAGTATCATTAATCGTTTTTTGAAATCGCTCTAACGTTTTTCACACAATTTTAGCGCAAAAAAGTAATTTAGCGGATTTTTTAGATTTTCTAGCATCTCCTATCACACACCTTTCATGCTTTCATATACATATTATCACACGTCTCTATAATTTTATACTAATCACTTTATTTTTTTTTTATGGGCCTAACCCAAAAGCTAAGCTTCCCATTTCAAACATCAATAATTTCAATTTGTTAAGCTTTTTTTGCCGGCTGACTTAATGAATTGCGTTTTGTGCAAATGAAACACTCATTGAATAACTAATTAGTGTATAGCTTAGAATTTTTTTATTTTTTTTATTAAATTAAGTCACATGTTTTTCATTTTGCTTTCTGTTTTTTATTCATTAGCAAAGTAGTAACATTATTTGATAGATAGTTTGAATTTCGCTTACGTATTAAATTTTTTATACACTAAAAACATTAATTTACAAATATGTTAATATATATTCATTAATATTATATATACAATGTATATAAAATGAAGAAAGCCGGCAGAGTTTTTTCAAAGCAAATTCTCATAATAATTATTTTTTTTTTTTGTTACCCACATAGTTATATATTTCAACATATAATAAAAAAAATCATTAAATAAAAATAAAAACATTTTTATAGCAGTTAAACAAAAAATGGACTTTAAGCACAGCTTCCTAATGTTTTGGCAAGACAGTTATGCCAATTGGAATATTCACTTTCGTGTATAAACAAAAGGATTAATTGACAGCTGATCAAATGTCAAAGAGAAAATCAGCCAGGAATAAAATAAATAAAATTGTAAGGCTAAATATTTTCGTAAGCAAGTGCTTTTAATATTAAAAGTGGAGTTTAAGTAATTTTTAGTGCTTTTTTGACGCTTCATTGGTTTTCTTATACAACTTAAAGCTGGCACTCACCTGCTGCAACTCCTTCTCGATTTGTCCAGCACGTATGACTAGTGGACCACGCACAGCGTACTCCAATTCGATGAATTGCGGATTTATATTGTCTAGCGACAGACATTTGTCCGACGCGGCGGCATTATGGGACGATGACGAGGACATTTCGCGTTTGGCGTTTATGAAAGCTGCTGCCGAGAGTCTACAACTACGGCTGGTATTCGCCTGCGCGATGTTCGCTAGCGAAGCACTAAATTAGTTGAAAGAAATGAAGTAAAGTTTGTAAGTCTTTACAAAACTAGCAAATCACTAATTTTTAATTTTCTAGAAGCAAATAAGCAAGCGTTTTTTGCATGCGCGATGCGATTCGTACACTTTCGCTATGTCTGTCAAATGTTGAGCGAAAAATGAAGGATTACAACGAGAACTACGACGGCAACGGCGACGACGACACAACTCTTCCAACGCGTCTCGAGCGACTGTATATTATGTGTGCACAAATAGCCAAAAGTAGGCAAATCATGCGGCGCGTTGGCTGTTATGTACGAGCGTTTTCGAGCGGTGAGCGATAAAGAAAGTGTGTACAGTAAACGACAAATAGCAACGAATTAAAGTAGTGAGATAAAGCGTAAGTAATATTAAAGCGATTTTAAAAAGTAAGTTTTATGTATGTATATATGAGTAAATCGACTGATACGAAACGCAACGCGTTGACAAACAGAAACGTCAAAGTGAACTGCGAATTACAATTTCAACTAGGGTAGCTTACTTCCAATGGCGATAGACGGCAGTACTGATGCGATTCATGTTTTTGGCTTTTGCTTTTGTTGTTCCTCTTTCCTGTTTGTTTTTGTTTTGGTATCGAGAGTTCACTTCGCCTGTTGTCAGTGTGTGTGTGTGTATTGGTTGGTGGTTGTTGGCTGGTATTGGTGCTGTTAACTTTTATGTGACGCTGGAAGTTGTTGTTAGTATGAGTTGCTAAAAAATAAACAGAGAATATACGAGAAAGTAAGAAGAAGAATTAGTAAGAGAGCTATAGAGAGTGAAACATGGTAATACATAAGTGGTAGTGAGCGTGTAAATATAAGTTTGAGCAAAACAAAGCTGTTTTTTGCTTTGTTTTTGCATACATAATTTTGCTTGTGACTTGACATTTAACTTTTGTGTGTTTTCTGCAAACGCCCAAACAACAATGGAAGCGCAATGCGAATATGGCGTTTGGCGGAAATGTCAAAAACTCGACACCGTACACAATACACAAGTGACAATTTGTTTTCGTTGAGCTTTTAGCTGAGTCACGCACCCTCAACAGCTGACGGAAGCTGCTAATGTTTGCTCTGCAGTTTTTTGAGCGGGCTACTGTTCAGGGAGTACATTTTTGTTGTGCTCTCATTGTCGGCTCATTTGGCAGACAGTCAAGTACATACCTCTACAAATTAAAGTCTAAAAAAGTCATATATGCAAATGTCTTTAGCATATGTTCATATGCATGTGAATATACCTATTTACATTTCTTTCATTGCTGATCAACAACTGCAATGTAAACAAAAATAAATTTGCGTATATTTTGGGCTTAAGAAACATTCATAAATTTTTTATAAATTTCGCAAATTTTGGCAAACGGTGCATGGTCATAAAAAATATTTGAAAACAAAGGTACTTACGAGTATATATGTATGCATACATACATATGTATGTATGTAATAGAATTCTATTAATCACTATATCATTTTTGAATTTTGTATGCATTTAAAACAAAAGAAAAATTTTGGTGATATTTAATTTAAAGAAATGAAAATTCATATTTTTTTCACAAAATTTGTGCTCCCTCGGCCTTATAGAAGTAGAACATATTGTATATTCGTAGTATATATTCAATTAGGTGTCAGTATAGCCTTAAATGTGTCTACTGACTGAAGTTGGTTTTAGCTATTTTAAATAGTTCTTGTCATCGAACATTTGTCAGAAAGAAAACAGCTGATGAAACAACAGACAGAATACGTCCGTTATGGGTGCGAATCAAATAAAAAAAAAAAGATATAAAATAATAAAAATATGTCTCTGACACAATTCACCCCTCGGCAGTTAATCTAAAATGTACAATTATGCTTAAAACCTGAAAAAGCTACTTATTATAAACTATGGTAGATTAGTGTCTCGATGGCTAAAAATATTTCGAATCTTTATTTTTTGCCTATACTAAAAACGGGATACTTTTTTCTATTTTAATATTTTTTTGAGTGATTTATGAAATACTTTTCTTATAGGGTCTGCCTTCGAATACCTAAAGCAATACACACCCACAAAAGCGCACCACTCAATATCAATCAATACTTGTCTACTACTAACAGATTTTACACTTGACTTTTGAGTGCTCTTCAATTTTTTGTTTGGCTTAAAAATTAGTAGCGATATACTATATGTAGTAGTATTGATAACCTGCACTTATACATACGTACATATACATATATTATATAATATATGAATACTTAGACCACTTATAAAAAAAAATAATAAAACACGGCACCGTGTTAAAGTATTAAAACGGTAATTTATTTTTTTTTTATGAATATTCTTCACAAATTCTTTGCTCTAATGAGTAATAAACTATAAATTTAAGAAGATTTTTAACTCTTTTCCATAATATAATAATGAAAGTATGTCTTCCCTGTAACTTAGCGTAGAAGAGAAGTTTATACTTAGGTTGTCTTATTTATTTCGGGGTATGTTGGCACTAGTATTGCAATCTGGAACCACAATTTTATCGTAAAATTTGACTTTTTTGAGGGTAGGCATACTCACCTACCTACTACCTTTTTTACATACGAGCGCAATTTGGTGTTGTTTACAGTAACTTAAAATATTCTTCTCGAGCAAAAAATAGAATTGAACCACGAATATTTTCACGCGATTATTTTTTACAACTTTCAAAGTGGATTAACTCATCGAGAGTGCACAGATGAACTTAAAGCCCCTTTTTGGTGATGAAGCTCCATCAAGGACCAGAGTTTAACGATGGTATGGTGAATACAAGGTCGTGGATCGTCAGTAGATACCACTCAAACAACGCAGAACAGTAAATTCTATGTGGTATACACCTATTTGTTTGCCAATTGTCTTTCAAGAAATCAGGAAAATCAACCGTCGAAGACGGTTCACTCTTCACCACTCTTCTTGGCCTGGAAGCGAATCCTAAAGCAGCGTCTGCTGAGGTGTTTCCTAGAAACCATTCCTGCAGTCACCTGTTTAAAGCGGAACCGCTTCCTAGGAGTATCAAGAGGTTCTTCCTCAACAACGTCGACGAAATAGGCAAAAACTTTAGACATGCACTGACCGCCATTCACAGTGACGCCTTAATGCCGTCAACGACTCTCTCTCAGTCAAGTCTCTGGGAGTCAAACCAACACCGATTGCAGACGACGAGCTCGAGTTGCCGTAAGAATCAAAAGTAACCCTTGCGCAGGTGCTTCTGAATGCTAAAGCAGGTTAAACTTATAATTAGCCAGAATCGACACGAGTACTCACATGACTCTAACCACATCTTTGCATGACCAGCTAACCTCCCTCATCCGATACCCCTCTCTCTATGGTTCGATACCGTCGAAAGAGCACGTTACCTGGGCCTACCATTGGATGAGCTCGATAGCAATTTTTCTGAACCTTACCACCCTAGCAGGGACTAGATAAACGTTAAAACAACAACGATAAAACACCTGCATTTTTGAGCACTCAAAACATCGATTTGATGAGTTACATATGCTCCGATAATCCTGACTTGACACCGAAGGACTTCTTTTTATTCCCGTTCGTAAATAACAATCTAAGTGGTCAACGTTTTTCAAAATCTGCAGAGGCGGTTGGTGCGTTCAAAAGTTACCTCAATCAGAGTGGCAAAAGTGCTTCGACAATTGGTTCAAACGCATGCAAAAGTATATAGATCTTAATAGAGTACATTTTGAAAAACATTAAAGCAAATTTCGATGATTGAAATTTGTTTTTGTACTCGAGTCCCGAAATATAAAAAGCAAACTACCTATTGCAGCACATATTTGATTGTCTAGTAAGAACTGGCTCATCAAATACGTACAAAGTTGTAATGATTATTTGAAGGCAACTTGATAAGACTCTCTCACGCAATGTAGGTAGAGGTTTAGGTTAAGCATATAAAAATTTAATGATGCATGATTAAGAGCGTTCATACAGCTTTATCATTATTAGATTTATTAATATGCTCAAACGAGTTCGAATCCTATATATGTGATTTCTGTAATTAAATCAAATATTATATTTACTTATTGCGCAGTCTGACGTAAAACTTGCAAGTAAATTGTACTTTGAGCTTTTCAAATCTATAAACGAAATCGAAGCGAATTTAAAAATTATATATAAATAATTTTATTAGGAAGTATAGCAATAATTTGTACATTATAAAAGTATAAGCTCTGAAAAGTGCTTGCAATGGATTAAAAAAAAATCTAAAAGTCTCTGCGTCAGAGACATTAAATTTAGCATACGTCATGGTTCGAAATGGTTTCATAGGATCTGGTATCAAAATTGAGCAATGGCAGTGGCACTGCCTATATTTAGTTAAAATCCTATATCTCAGGAACAACTTAAGAATTTCAACTAAATAAGGTGCTACTTTATTTGTATCCTTATATCCGAAATCAGTTTGCAGTCACGGTCTACTTCCTCTAAAGTTTCTTCTAAGTTTTAAATTCCATATGATTCACTCTGCGGAATATATATCAAGCATTAATATATCACAAGTAGTCCCTTCAAAATATGTCATTTCACGTTGAGAAATAGTCTCCAAATACCGAATTTGTGGACCTTAGTGTCTACAGCTAATATTTAACAGAAAATATCGGTAAATCCCTAATATTCCCCTCAGTCCAAACAGCGTAATAGAGGTATTGGGTCAATATTGCATCTACAACTACTTTTTTCAGCAAGCATTTGATTCCATTCATTCAGCTATATGCTATAGTTAACCGATCTGAACAATTTCTTCGTATATTACATTATTATCTTAGAAAATATCTTAACCTGTGCCAACTTTTGTGAAGATGCATTGTCAAATGTGAAAGTTTTACATACAAGACACATACACATACTTGATTCCGATCGTTCAGCTTGTGTGGCAGCTATATGTTATAGTGGTCCGATATTGGCAGTTCCGACAAATGAGCAGCTCCTTGAAGAGAAAATGCCTTTGCAAAAATTCAAAACGATATCTTAAAAGGGGAGAGACTAGTTCGTATATATACAAACGGACAGCCCACGGACAGACAGAGAGACGGACATAGCTTAATTGACTCAACTCAACATACTGATCATTTTTATATACACTTTATAGGGTATCCGACGCTTCCTTCTGGGTGTTACAAACTTTGTGTAATATATAAACAATATGACAAACTTGTATACTAAATAACAGTGTATCTTTGTGCCGAAAATGGATAAATTTGAGCGAAAACTTGACCTAGCCCCATATAACCGATAACAGGATTTTCGACAACATGGCTGACTTTATTTTATATGATTCGTTTTACATCTTATGAAGGGAGTCTGCTTTAGAGGCTTCAAAAATCGATTTTTTGAGGATTTTTTTTGGGGGGAAAGAAATAATTGATCAAAGCGAAATTTTTGGGGTTTGTACATAGTTATAGATTTAAACATTATTCACAAAATTTTTGGATACGAAATCGTTGATAACCTGTCTTCGGAAAGCAATTGCCTGATGCATATCGCATGTGCATTTGTCGGACGGCGGGCAGAATGCAGGTCGCAATTTCGGAAGCAAAAAATTCAAAGAGAATCATATTTTTTAATAATCCATCTTCTAGTTAAAATATCTTCAAAAATAAAGTGTAAAATTAAAAAAAAAAATTTAAAATTAAATAAAAAAGTCTTTTTTGACCAAAAAAAATTTACTTTATGTTGTTTAAAAATATGTTATGTTCATACTTGACTTTTCTCAGTTTTTTTTAGTTTGGTAAAATATAATTTAATGCAAAAGATAATAAACTTTGCCCCAATTCCATACGACGCTTAGTTTTTTTCTATCCTGTCCGCCAATTAAGAAAAATCCTAAAAATGAAAAATCGAGAAATCGCGCGTCAAAGTTTTCGCTTTCTGCCCAAGCGCTCATATATCTGCTAGACGCTCGGTCACTACTTCCCTTCTAGCTTCGAAAAAATTTCGAATTCCCTTCTATAACTTTAGTGACATATTCTTAGATAATTTTTAAAGAGATTTAAGCAAAAACAAAAAAATTCGATTTTTTGAAGCTTCTAAAGCAGACTCCCCCCTTAAAGTATTTCCCTGGTTTTGATTTTTACAAGTTGCAATAGTATAAAATGCTTGATTGCATTCGAACTTAGCTCTTCCTTACTTGTTTATTTATTAAGAAAAAATTTCAACTTTATGCTGAACGTTTATGGACATAAAAATAAAATTATACAATAGAAATACTAAAGTAAGCAGTAAAATTGCGATTTGCCTATTTTCTTTCCTTTTTTTTATTTTTACTTTCTCGCTACTTCATCAGCTCTCGTATCTTTAAACAAGCTAGATTCGCTATCAATATTTATATTTACACGTGCTTAAATTATACTTCCTCCGCTTCTGGCTCTGCTATTGTATATGTGTAATAAAAATGTTTATTTGCATTAGAAATATGAAAATCCCCAGCCAAATATAGAGATACGAGTACCACCCCACGCGGTTCACATTGCAAGACAAAACATAGCACTTGGCTAAACCATATGTTTTTAGGTATGTCCATATGTATGTTTGTATGGGTATGTGTGTGTTTAGTGATTAAATCACATAAAAGCATAAAAATTATTTATAAAACTCATATCTAATCAATTTTATTTGGTGCTAATTCTTTGGTAAACATTTTTATAAGTGTGTGTGTTCAAAGCGAACAAAATACTCCACATTTAAATCAATTTAATTATAACATTAATTCCACATAGGCATCAAAATAATGAGGAAGAAGTTCACTGCAGTAATTATAAAATATTCACTGGACAATAAATTTAAAGTCGCAGCACTATTTTGAAATTAAACAACTATTTTAAGCACTTAATATAGTTGCCGTTATCAGTGTGGCTTACAATGTACTCATCTAAGCTAAAAAATATTAAGCCGTAAGATACTGAGTATTTATTAGGCATTATCAAATATGGTAAAAAAAAATCGAAAAATAGACGCATACATATTTTTGAAGATTTATTGATTTATGTATGTATGTATGTACATGTACATATTATGGTATGGCATTTCATATAGGGTGGCCTTTTATTATATACAAATTGAATACGAATTTTAGTAAAGGGCTCAGTTTGGCATACTACCTGATCAAATTTGACTCGAACTGGTCTTTTTAAATTGGACGAGCAAATCGAATCGTTAAGCAGTTTTTTTCTACATTTGTTCTACCATTTTTATGCTTGTGTAAAGTTTGATTTTTATATGTCAATTAGTGTTGTGAAGTGTGACAGCTGACTCGGCTAAACCCGCGTAAGCGTGTCTACTTCAATAAAGAAGAAGAAGTGTTGCAGCTATTTGTTTACGAAGTGAACAGTTTGTCCGGCGATTTTTGCCATAAGAAAAAAATTTAAACTGACTTTGCATTTTGTCTTTCCTATGGCTTACTGCGAATCGTCATCCACCTCTGTTACTGATGATATCATCGAAAAAGTTAAACAAAAAATGTTTGAAAATCATGATGTTGGCATCAGAGGTATGCCATAGTATCTTAACATATCTTATCAGCGTATTTGGTTAATGTTTTGGATATGAATTGGGTCAAGGCTAGAGTCAAGGCTATAGTCATACCAATAAAAGTGAATCTTTTGATGAGATGCGCAAAGAGATACTTGAAAATATACGTGAGGAACCTACATTTCTGCAACGTATCTACTGGCGATGAGACATGGGCTTCTGAATATGTCGTAGAAACTGTTCAACAATCTTACCAAAGGCGTTCTAAAAATGAGTCGAAATCCAAAAAGATATAAAATTTGTCAAAAATCAAGGTAATGCCAATCGTTTACTGGATTATGTGGGCTTAGAATATGCTAGACATGTTCAACAGTCTTGGCGGTAAAAATGGGCCGAATCCGGTATAGCCCACTGTCGTGAAAAAACAAGGTAATCCCAATCGTTTACTTTGATTATTGTGGTATGATTCTTAAAGAACTCATGCCACAGGGTCAATAGTCAATGCGGAATACAACTTGGCTATTTTGGACGGTCTAAGTGTATTAGTTCTTCGTAAATGACTAGATTTGTGGGCAGAAAACAAATGGATTTTTATCTTTATTTATTCAAACGTTTGACTGCCAGTGTCCTTTTCTGTTTTCAAAACTGAAAATACCGCTTCGGGAAACATGTTATGAGTTCATTGAATACACTAAAAGTCATTCTGCTGATGGCGCAGAAGATCATTCCAGCCGAGGCTTACAACAAGTGTATGGAAAGTTGGATAAAGCCTTGGCGTTAATAAGAATCGCAACAAATTTTGAAGAACAGAAATTGAACAAAGTCACTAAAAAATGTACGGCAGTAATCTTTCGTTGGTGACAAGTAGACAATTGAGAAGTAAAGTCCTCTCTCTATAAGTCAAATTCCCGTCCTGCTCTGGTGCACAGGCATGGACGATGATAACATCTCATGAGTCGACGTTACTAGTTCTCGAGAGAAAGGTGCTGCGCATTGGTAATAGCGAGTATCACATTCGATGAAAAGATGAGCTGTACGAGATAAACGACGACACTGACATAGTTCAGCGAATTAAAGGACAGTGGCTATGTTGGTTAGATCATGTCGTCCGGATGGATGGAAACACTCCAGCTCTGAAACTATTCGACGCAGTACCCGACAGGGGAGCAGAGGAACAGAAGAACCTCCAATGCGTTGGAAAGACCGTATGGAAAAGAACCTGACTATACTTCGAAACTCCAATTAGCGCCAAACAGCGAAAAGAAAAAATGAATGGCGCGCTGATGTAAAGTATTCTATAACCGCGTAAGCATAGTATAGGCCAATAAAGAAGGAGAAGAATCTTTCGTTCATTGAGGAAATCGTCGTTATATCATTTGCGATGCCCAAAAAAGTCAGAAGACGTAGCCAAAATAGTAATTTCGTTTTGGCTAATATAGAAGACCACTTGATTGATATTTTACTTATTAAAAATGTAATTCAAGTAAAAAATATTTATTTTTTGTAAAATTTTAAATTTTTGTTAAGGGGTTAGGGGTAGTCAGAGGCACGAAAAAATGAGAGTTTTCAGTAATTAACAAAATGGCGGCCTCAGGATTTTTTTTTCTAAATTTTTGCGAAAAAATCAATAGTTAATTGGTCTTAAAAAATCGAAATTTTCGAAAAATAAAAATCCTTCGATCAGGCCCGAGTTTATTATTTATTATAAAAGCTGTATAAATTTCATTAAAATCTACCCAACGGTTTTCGAGTTACACTTGTCACCGATTCAAAAAGCATAGTTTTGAGAAAAACGCGTTTAAAGTTTCGAACTAGCGCTTTGAAGACCAGACCAGACCAGACTAATTTTCGGATCAACGTGAAATTTTCAGGGAATATTTTTAAGATATTACACTTAACGAAAATGCAAAAAAAAAAAAATAATTTTTTGAAAATTCTAACTACGCCTAACCCCTTAATCGATCGAAACGATAGCGCACCCTGTACGTACATACATATGTTACTGAATATGCACAAACGTAATCAATTGAAAATCATTCTCACACGTCTTAATACATTTTCCATCAACTAATTACTTTTATGGCCAAGCTTTCACGCCTTTAAATTCACAAATTGTCAACTGTTTTGAGGTCACACGTTTATCAGCACTTTTAAACACTCGTTCTATGCTAATCTCATAACGAACATAGCAGAAAGGTAATAAGTTGCGCAACATGTGCCGAAAAACAGCGAATATTTCATGAAAAAAGGTGGAAGAATTCAAAAAATAAAGAAGAAGGTAGAAGAGAAGCAAGCGTAGACGTATACACATATATACATTCTTATTTATGTGTATATATATATATATGTATTAGTTTTCACTCTCTAAATTGTTTACTTCTTTAGCCATTTTCAAGAGAAATTATTATTTTGTTATTTATACATTGTCGAGTGCCTACAAGCAATTAAGACAACAATAATTAGTGAAGAATCAACAAGAATTCTTAACGAGAACACTTAGAAATGCCAAAAGCCGGCAATTGTGACATTCCAACGCTGCGAAAACGAAAAGCCCACAGTCAGTCAAGCCAATTCAATGGCAATGCGCGTTTGTCGCTATGTTTGTAGCGCTGTTTGCCGACACAGACGGACACTCAACCTGCGCGTTGTAGCCGTGAATTGCTGGCAAAGTGGCAAATGGGTGCTGCACAGAAGTGGGTCAAATGCAGCTTGCATTGACAGTTTTTTCTTTTAATTTTTGCTTTCTTCTATTAACTAAACACAAGAGTAGCCAAATATAAGAACGTTGAGGAATATAACACTTTCTCAGGAAAAAAATTTATTTATATTTCTGATTTTCTGCGTGCAAACTATTTCTTTCGTTCTTTTCAACGTTTTTTTATTTTCTTTTTACTTGCTAATTGGCTCACTTTACTGCTCACTCGTTTTTCATTTTAGCTTTTCACTTATTTATCATTGCATTTGCTATTTTTATGCGAGCAATCGCGATAGCATTCTATCGGCGTTCACTGAATTAATTAAAGTTATTTATTTTTGATTTTGCTGTGATTTGCACAAACAACTCTCTTTTTATATAAATTGTGTATAGAAAGCGTAATAATATCGATTAAGTACCCACCACGCACTACAAACGCTCCAGCTAGACTGTTGAGTACGTGGTCTTTCAGGTTTGCAGTCGCCTCAAATGTAGTGACTTCGCGCTCTCTTAGCTTTCTATGGTGTTGGGTGGCATCCAAAAAGCTTTGCGCAAACGAGCGCATGTGAGTTCGCTAAAAAACAGCATATGGCCGCGTGAGCTTAGCGGAGAGTTCTGTTGGAACGCTACCAAAAATATTTCTTTAATATATGAGCTACATAAATGGGTGTGAGCATGTGTGTGTGCAGTGTACAATGAACTGAACTGTCAAACGCATCTTGTTTACAAACAATTAAGTATTTTAATAAAAATAGCTTAAAATGCATGGACTTTGAGGTGTTTGTGTGAATTTTCCTCGTAAATATAAAGATAAATGTTAAAATACACAAAATTTGACTAAAAATTATAATTAAATAATTTTTGAAAATTTTTCCGAAAACTTTTAGTGAATGTAATTTTGCATGAACACATTTGTCTTGAGAAAAACTTATTGAAAGGCATAATTGTTATACAATGTATGTAGATGTGAAAGAAAACAAGAAAGAATGTTAACTTTCGTTGCTTCAAAGCTTTAATACCCTTCACAGATGCATTTGTTAAAGCATAAAATGGTATAAAAGTCCGGGTGTAGAAGAGCAATCTTACCTGCGGTGAACCAGGAGACGCAGCCGAAACTGACATTAGCCGTCTCAACAGATTTGTGAGAGACACAAAGAGATTTGCCAATTTGTAACGGATTTATCGATTTGTAACTGATTTGTCGATTTATAAAAGTGTTATAAGGGATTATATAGGAGATTTAAGTAACAAAATAAAGTACACAAAATTCCTATTGGCACTTTATAGCAGTGACTTTTGGAACATGATGGGAATACTAACTGACTACTTTCTGGTGACAACACACGCCCGCAGGATGGAGCTGAAAGATCAAAAAGACTGCAGGAAATGTCTAGAGCAAAGCACCAGGAAAACATAGGAGCATCTCCTGTGCACTTGTCTCGAATTGGGTACACTACGCTGTAAGCATCTGGGTATGATACACTGGAGGAGGTATTGATAGTGAGGCCGCAAAGTCGGTTGAAATTCGCGTCAAGCGCAGGCATCCTAAAGCATGACTACTCGTTTTGTATCTAATGACTGAACTCCATCTGGTATCGCAAAGGACCAAGCTGGTCTTTGCCTGGTTTATTGGTTATTAATTTTACCTAACAACACAATGGACCGTCGTTCAATGTCATCCAAAAGATATCCCTGTTGGAAGCCACTTCATAACATAACCTAACCTAACTATATGTTATAGGGGTCAGATGTCAAAAATTATATTTTCACTTAAATATATTAAGTTATTTCACATATTGACCGAAATCAATCGGAAGTTCCGAAATCTAATTTTTTGGTAGTAAAGGGAAATACTGAATCGATTTCATCTATTTTTATCTACTATTTATCAAAAAAATCCTCTTAAGTATATTATCATATCCAACAAAGTGAGCGATAGTTTCGGTACAAAGTCAGGCATGGGCATCGAGGTCCACAAATACGGTGTCTAGGGTCTTCAAAAGTTGTGGCTCAATTTTGATTAAATACCAAACTTTTGGGGTAAAATGTTCCAAGACTATAACTAAAATATGAATGTACGAACATCAGTCGTGAGTAACTTTGTATATAATATATTGTAATTCTAACCTCACATCTCGAAAATCAAGTTTTTACTGTCGGTAGCTGTTATTGCCAATTGAGATTGCGCATTGTGTGAATTTTACAATTTTTTGTGCTTCTGAGAGTTTGACAGATTTATAGCCCCTCATTTAATATTTTATTTGTATATTACCATGTCTTTAACACCTAAAGCAGAGGGTTTTAAAAATAAATATTTGATAGTTGAAATGAAATAAACCATATATTATCCATTAGCCAAAATATTGCCTCTGTTTAATTATCGTAATAACAAATATTGCCTGTGGACAACAATAAGTTAATTTATGCGAAGTATTTGCAACCTTGCAAGTCAACTATCGGTTAGTTTCCATGCTAATTCTTTCAATGTATTGGAGTTTCGGTAGTCCTAATTTGTTGGGTAGTTCATATGCTTTCGGAAATGTCAAAAAGTAATGACATTAGTTTATATCCGCTACGTAAAAATGGGCAGCACTTATGGAGACACTTTTGGGTTTACTAGCGATTAGTACAATGCTTTTCAAACTGTTTCGCAGCGAGAAAAGGCTGTTTAGACAAGCAAACTTTTGTTTCGGCAGCTCGAACTTTGAAGAAGGGTTAAAAACAATGAAATATTATTAAAGTTTTTACAAAATCTATAAAATATGTTACTTTTGTAAGTAGTTGGAAACGAGATTTGATTTTTTCTAACTGATAATATGTAAGAAAAAATGGAATAGAAGGAATTTCGTCTTACAATTAGAGCGTTACATAAGTTTACGGGTTTCAAAAAATCGATTTTTGTATTTATTGTATTTTTAAATTCTACAACATCTCTAGAATATTGTCCTAAATTTTCAAGTTGATCCGAGTAATAGTTTCGGAGATACAGCCTTGTCTTTTCCGCGTTTTTCTCGAAACTATTCAACGGATCTTCATGAAATTTTATACATTTCCGTATAGATACAATTTTTAAGGACTTGGACGAATGTTTTTTTGATTGATTTTGCAAATTTTTTTTTTTTTTTATTGAAACGTAATAAATGAGGGGTTTACATTTCATTGAAATTGCAACTAGTGATAAATTTAAACTAACAAGCAATATTTTTCGCAATGTATGAACAAAACAATAAAAGCTGTAATAGCAAGCTTTCCTTTTTTAAACTAAATTTTATAACTAAATATAATGATATTTGTTACTTTCTCAGATTGGTAATAGATCATGATACGTTGTTCTTTTCAGTCTGCGCCTGCTATTTCTAGCCTCTCCTAGTTTTCGGGCTTCACTGTTTATATGATTTTGTAACCTTTCTGCATGTTTCGATGCTGTTTCGCGAATGACTTCCCGAACCATTTTTAAATGAAGATCACGGTGCAGATCCGAATTTCGTATATACCACGGCGCATTTACTATTTTTCGCAGAACTTTGTTTTGGAATCTTTGAACCGCTTCGATGTATAACGGGGCAGCGCATCCCCATAGTTGAATTCCATATGTCCAAATAGGTTTCAAAGTTTGGTTGTAGACTAGGAGTTTATTTGATGTTGTTAAGGGTGATTTCTTGCCGATTAACCAGTTTATTTTGTGGTATTTTAGTTTTAGTTCTGAAACTTTTTTTTTGTATATGCTCCCTCCAATTCAACTTTGCATCCAACGTCATACCAAGATATTTCACCGAGGTGGAATACGGGATTACTTCGTTTCCAATATGTAATGGGATGTATGTAGCACTTTTGTTAGTGAAGTTTACATGGATAGACTTCAACTCGTTTAAAGTAATGTACCATTTCTGTGTCCATTCTACGATTTGATTTAGTGAAGATTGCATTCTGTGCGATGACTCAACTACATTTTTGCCGGTCGTAATGATGCAGGTATCATCTGCAAATGTGGCGATTGCGCAGTTTGGCGGCGTAGGCATGTCTCTAGTAAACAAAATATATAAGATTGGTCCCAGGACACTTCCTTGGGGTACACCTGTTTTTATCGGCTGTAACGTAGTATATGCTTGACCCTGCTTGATTCTGAAGTAACGGTTGCTCAGGTAAGAGTCAATTAGTTCGGTTAGATACTGAGGAAAGTGAAGTCTTAATTTATGAAGTAAGCCATGGTGCCATACTCTATCGAACGCCTGCGATACGTCAAGAAAAACAGCTGTGCAATTGTGCTTTTTTTCCATCGCATCTTCAATTATGCTCGTTATTCGATGAACTTGATCGATTGTGGAATGTTGAGATCTAAATCCAAATTGATGAATGGGTATAAGTTCCTTTTCTTCAATTACGTTCTGAAGTCTTCTTATGATTACAGCTTCAAGTAGTTTGGATAAAATAGGCAACAGTGAAATTGGACGATATGACGAGGCTTCATGTGCACTTTTGCCAGGTTTTTGTACCATAATAATTTCAGATACTTTCCATGACAGTGGGACGTATCTGAGATTTAAGCAAGCGTTTATTATCACCGTAAGCTTTGCTATTGCTTTTCGCGTTAGGTTTTTTAGTATATCAGCAGTAACCAAGTCGAAGCCGGGAGCCTTTTTTTGTTTAAATCTACTTTTAATAATATTTTCAACTTCTTTATTTGTTGTTGGTTGGATTTCACTCACGTATTGCGATTCTTCCAGCTGTGGTAGAGTACCATTGAACGCAAAAGGACTAAATGTTTTAGTTAGCTTCTCTGAGAAAACTTTCGCTATTTCTTCGTCGCTTCTGGCCCAGGATCCGTTTGGCTTTCTGACGGGTGCATTCGACAATATTGGTTTCCTATCATTTTTTATAGCTTTCCAAAGGGAATAATCCGTATGTTTGGCGTTAATTTTTCAATATAATTATAAATATTTTGATTTGTAAATAACTTTATTTTAGAGCTGAGAATCTTAGTTAAATTGTTTAGTTCTGTTTTATACTGAGGAAATCGCGTGATTTGCCATTTTTTACGTAGTTTTCTCTTTTTCTTTATGAGTTCCAAAATATCGGAAGGATATTTAGTATAAAAGTTTTTTTGCAAATGTCGTGAAATTTTCTCTCAAATTTTATTATTTTTTTTTTTTGTAAAAATGTCTTTCAATAATATTATTTTCAATTTTTTTCCTTCGTCCAAGTTTTAACTAAAACACGTGTTTTTTCATTTTAAATTATCCTGTAAGGCGTTATCTTTTGTACGAGGGGGCACCGGAAACGGCGTCGCAATTGCCGAGCTTAAAATATTTTTTTTTTAATTTCAGAATTTCTTGGTTAATAGTGTATTTTTGAAATAATAAAAAAAATTCATAAAATATTTAATTTTTCATAAGTGAAATAAATTGTTCAAAAAATGCTGTTTTTTAGCCGAGGAAACCCATGTAACCCCTTAGAGAGCTTTTCCTAGAGGTGTCTAATAACCTATTCATCAGAGTGCCAAGCGAAAAATTATGAGCTTCTCTTTTGGCTAACTCGAATACATATAATATAATAATAATTTAGCATATTATAATATTTAACAAATTTATTATCTACGTTTATTTTAGTAAATGTTTCACAAAATATAATAATTAGCCGAAGCGGGCTGCTGGACTTGCCAACGCTACATAGAAACATGGGATAATAAGAAACACCACTTTTCCTGTACGAACACTGTCTAAAGAGGTTGAAGGTTTGATGTTAAGAAAAAAGACGCTTTAAATCTGTATGACATTTAAAACACGAAAATAAATTGTAGTAACGATAATTAGAAAATCTCTGCTAAAATTGTAATATTAATATTATATATATAACATTATATTATACTTTAATTTTTATTAATAAATATATATTTTTATTTAAAATCCATCAAACATTTATTATTTTATTATAAATGAAGCACTATGAATGCATTGATTTAAATAACTTCACCATATGGCCTCAGAATGACGCCTAAATGCGGAAAACACCCTTCCGAATTGCATATTTTTAGGCGCAGCGGAAGTCAAAACAGTTTGGTGAAATTTCGCCGCCAACAGTTGCGGAGCTTCCACGCTACTTCTGTGGCGACCAAACTGTGCGCACACGCGCGGTTGCTTGCTGCATATATGCAGTTTATGGGTGCCTGGTGGAATTGGGGAAAAAGTGAGTTTGGCTCGTCGCGCTTTCGCAGCCACCGCTGCCGGCGTCGCTGCTGCTACAGTGCAAATGCACTGCTTTTGGGTAAATTGAGCTAATTTCGGCAAAAATTGATGGAATTTGATGAAATAAAAAATGGAAATAAATAGAAAAATAATATTTAATTATTTTTTTAATAAATTGGTGTGGAAAAAATTGTTAAATAATTTATTTATGGCAGTTTTATTATAAAAAATGGAAAGTTATGTTAGAAATTTTTGGTAAAATTGTTAGAATTTAATAAAATAAAAAATGGAGTTGTATTGTAAAATAATATTTAATAATTTTGAAGTAAATAAATGAGCGAAAAATTGTTACATAATTTACTTATAGCAGTTTTATTAGGAAAATTAAAAATTGAGGTTGCAAATTTAAAATTTTACCTAAAATTGGATTTTATTGAAAAAGTGAAAAAAAAATTAAAATAAATATTAAAAGAAAATTTAATAATATTTTTAAGGAATAAATGTTGAAAAAACGTTACATAATTATTATTTATACATAATTATGCATATTGGAAAATTAAGTTTGAAAAATGATTTTTAACTAAAAAAAAGTGAAAATAATTATTTAAAAAATATTTTAAAACTTTTTATAACTAAATATCAGAAAATTATAAAAATATAATGAGTAAAATAATTATTTTTTAAAATTTGTTGCCGAAATTTTGCCATTTAAGCTAGAGAGTTACTTACAGTTTACACTTTTGTTTGAAAATAAATAAAAAATTTTTTTTTCAAATATTTTTTTTATTATTTCAACAAATTATCCTTTTTTATTTAATATTTATTTTCTCTTTACTAGTATTAAATTATGCTAACATTCTTAAATGAAAGGAAGCACAGATTTGTAATACAATCGCCATTGATTTCATTTTCACTTTTTAACGCATTTTATGTATTTTTTTCCTTTTTTGTTTCGTATTAAACTATAGAAAAGCTAAGCTTTTTTTTATAGAACAGAAAACTTGTTTTTTTTTTATTGCAAATGAGGAAAAGTTGTATGCTTTAGTAACTGTTATTTCGCTATGTGTGTATTGTTTAGGATTTTTTTTATATAAAACTGTAAAGTTCACTGCTGGATAGGCATTAAAAAAATAAATAAATTTCAAATATAAAAAAAAAATATTTTTCATAATTAAGCAAAAAATTGAAATTGAATTTTATAAAAAAAATGTTGTTTTTGTAATTGGTTTACTTTTTTAGTTTTAAAAATGACGTTTATAAATTTTGCTTGTTGGAATGTTGCGTTGAGTTGAAAAATTATAATTTTAAAATCGGATTTTATTTAATCTATTTATTTGCTGGTTCAAAATTTTTGTAAAATTTTTAGCAATTTTTAAATTAAAATTTTTGGAATGTTGTGTTGAGTTGAGAAATTCAAAATTATAGTATTTAAAATTTAATGAAAAAGTAAGTTAATTTTTTTTCAAATTAGTTTTGCTTTTATAAAATTTTGAAAAATAGAATTGAATAGAAAAGTAAGTTAATTTTTTTTTTTCAAATTTGTTTTGCCTGTAAAAAAATATGTAAAATAAAATTCAACTGAATAGAAAGGTTAGATAATTTTTCAGTTTTTGAATTTCAATTTTTGAAATGTTGTGTTGAATTGGAAAATTATTACTTTTTAAATATTAAGAAATGAAAAAGTGATTTTTAATTTTTTTCTTACTTTTTTTGGTTGTAAATAAATTTTGAAAAACAATTTTTCAGTTTTCAAATTTAAATTTTGGAATGTCATGTTGTGTTGGAAAATTAGTATTTTTTAAATACTGAGGAATCGAAAATTATTATTGTTTTATGTTAAGTTTTTTTTATTTTTCTGCTTTTAAAAAACTTTTGAAAAATAATTTAGGTATTTTTAAATTTAAATTTTTCGAAAGTTGTACTTTTACTTTTTGCTTTTAAAAAAATTTGAAAAATAATATATTTTTTTGAAAATTATTTCGAAAATCAGTTTTGAAAATAAGTGTTTTGACATTTGCATTACAGTTAAATTTTACACAGCGTTATATTCCCGTTACATGCGCACTTCCTGCTTACATTTACTTTAAGCTTTTTGTTAAACTTTTTTCTCGCTCTTCTCTTATCTATGCCAACTTGTTTTTCATCGTGTGAATAATATGTAAATAATAATAATAGTAATAATAATAAAAAAGTATATAACGTACATACATATACATAAAAATATATTTATCAATATTAATAATAGTTAATTAATAAGGTTGCATGTTTTTTCCGCTCTACTGCGCCGTTGCTCATTTTTATATAAAACATTTTTTTAGTAACAACATAGTAAAAAGTGTGTGGTGTTGCCGGTTATTCGCTGCTTGCAGTTGAGTTTTTAGTTAAATTCTTTTACATTTTTAATTATTTACTCATTTGCCCTAATCTAAAACATTTTAAAATATGCATATAAAAAGTTTTTTCTCTTTACTTTAATTTTATTTTTATCGATTGCTTTGCTTATTTTCGCGTTTCATTTGTTACTATTACATTTTCACTATTTTTGTTGCTATTTTTCGCTTTATTTTACTTAATTTTTAATATTTATTTATTTTAGTTTTTGTTTTTGTTTTTGCTTCACCTGCCTAATATAGAAAAATATATATGGAAATATACTTTAAACACTCTCATTGCACATTTATATATATACTACTACGCGCATATACATTTATGCAAATTTTTAAAAATTAAATTAATTATTTTTTTTTTTGTTTTTAGTGTTTCTTTTTCATTTGCATTACACTTTAGCTAGTATTATGTTGTTGCTTCGTGTTTTTTAATTTTATTTTAAATACAAATTAGCTTTTTTAATTTTTCATTTACTTTTTAAATGTATCTTTCGTAGCATATATTTGTTTTTATTTTTGCTTTTGTTTTTGTAGTGATATTGTCATTTAGCAATCAGAAAAATATATACTCGTTTATATGTAGTTGTATATATATATATTTTTTATATATAAGTATATTTGTATACGATATCCTCAACACTAAGCAAAATGTGATGTGTTGTTGTTGTTGTTTGAAATCACTTTTCAGTGTAGTAAAAGAACTGTGTGTAAAATACATATATACACATAAATTGATATACATATGTATCAGGAAATGTTTGCTTTGGAATGCAGAGTTTTACATTGTGTCTGTGTTGTGTGTGTGTGTGTGTGTGGCTATGTGTTCAAAAACGAAAAACATTGTGGCCTAACAAGTGTACTAAACAAGTTTTAAGTTTTTCTCACGCAAATACATACATATATGTACCGTATGCTCTGCGCTTTAACATCTACTTACATCCTTTGCTTTACTTTTCTTGTTGTTTTTTTTTGTTTTTGTTGTTTTTTATAATTTAACTTAATATTTAATAATTGCATCAGTAGTAATCGCTCGTCACTTGTTCTACTTTTCTCCATTGCGTACATACATCGCTTTCATAAAGCTTTCACAAAGCTTTCGCCAGCAGCTTTAGCTGTTTATAGTGCATACACACATACGTACATACAGATAAATTTGTATTATATGGCGCAATTCGCACGAAAAAGGATATGTTTAGCTAACGGTGTTTCACATTTTTATTATTTTTTAATTTTTTCAAATTATTTTTCTTCAATTTGTCCACCACACGAACGCGTGTCACATTGTAAATTCTTAAAAAGCAGTTTTTGTTGTTGTTTTTGTATTGTTGTGTTTTGTAAGCAAGCGGCATTTAAAAATTCGAAAATATTTGCCTCGTCTTCCACTAGTTACAAATATATAATATGCATGCTTCTTCTTCTTTGTGTTTGACTTTCGTGTTTTCGACTAAAAGCTAATTTTACAGTTACATACATATAATTGCTATGATTTCTTTACAATTTACAAGCGCAGTTGGCGTGCGTCTGGAGTTTGCTTCTAAAGCGTTGTGTAGATTTCGGCGTATTGTTGTTTTCGTTTGCATTTCGCTCGCGTTTTTGTTTTTGTTGTTGTTTGTATACAGTAATTTGAATATGTACTTGTTACATTTGTTTTGTGATTGTTGTTGTTGTTTTTACATATGTAGTGTTGGTGTTTTTGTTGTTGTTGTTGTTGTTGTTGTTGTTGTTGTTGGTGGTGGTGTTGATATTGTTGTTGTTTTTCTAGCTGTTGCTGTTGTTTTAGTTGTTGTTGTTGTTGTTGTTGTTTCATTTCGTTCTATATAATTTTATATCAGCATTCAGACTTATCCTCTTCAACAAGATATTGCGTGTCCTTGCCGGTGTCCGCCGACGGATCCAGCTCTCTGGTGCGCAACTGTAATTGCGGTGATGATTTGTGTGTTATGCTGCTGGGCGCTAATATGGCCGAGACGGGTTCGGTGAATGGACCAACCGTTTTGGTTTTGGAGGGATCATGTGGCACTTCGTAAATACCTGAAAAATAAAAAAATAGAATAAGAAATTGTGGGTCCATAATTTTAACTGGGATCTTCTCAAGAGAGTCTTTAAGTGTTGAGTTTTAAGAAACAATTCTTAGTAGGAGATCTGTCGTATAAAAGTGCTAAGAAAATTGGATATTAAGAAGTTGATGGGGATCCGACAAGATCTGCGCCCACACTCTGAAGCGTATTCAGGTCTGTGGAGTATAGTCGAATAGGGGATGAGTCAGAGCTCTTTCTTTTTCTCTCTCTCTGGACAAAAAATACGGCAGCCTTATAAGCTGATAACGCCAACTAGAAGTACTATCTGAAGGATCATCAAAATTTAAACATAGACAACAAAGATCTCAATTTATCATGAGAGCCAATAAAACTCTTACAAATCTCAAAAATTCCTCAACAAAAATTTAGATGACGACAATTAATTTTGTTCGACAGAGTTCCCCTAACCTAATATTTAACTGCATAATTTAAGGTGCATACGTATAATCACTTCTGTCTGTCATAAGAATGCCCTAGAGGCGCTCCTGCTACACGCTAGCCTTCTACAGTCCCTTATGCCCCGCTTCATGCTTCTTCTACTTGGTTACTCCACCAGAGACCCGCTCTACCTCTATGTCGTTTACCTCCGACTCTCGCAGCGAAAACCTTTTCTGTCGGAGTCTCGTCATACATTATCATATAAATTACTAACTGATATCAACCTTAGACCCCAAGAACCTCTCAATATTTTCTTTTTAATTTAAGCACGATCTGGACTATATTTCTTTCCCATACACCCCTTCCCGTGTACTATAAAATAATTGCTATTTACCTGTTCCATTACTCAGGCTCGGATCTGTGTTGGTGCCGGACTGCACGGCATCGTACATCGGATTCGAGAAGTCGCGCGTTTTGGCCGTATTCACGGTCTGTAGATTATAGCCCTCAATGGGAGCTACATCGTTGGACGGACCCGCCGAGGCGCCACCTGGAAAATCTGGAGCGTTAAACTCAACATTCGTGCCATGGCGGAAGGTGACACTTTGCGACGACGTTAATGTGGGCAAACGCGCCAATTTGCCACTGAAAGTGGAAAAGACCCTTTAATTTGTATAAAGCATATTACAGAATAACAAAAAATAAACTCTATACTTACAATGGCTTCTTCCGTATGACATACCACGCACCGCCCGCCGTCAACAATACCAACAATATCACCATTATTGGCACCACAACAGCTGTTACATTTGCGCCGCCGTGGCCGAATGCGCCCGCCATGCTGCGATCGCAATGCTCACCCTTGAAGTCGGGCTGGCATTCGCAGTATAAATCACCGCGCTCATCTTCGCGACAAAGACCGCCATTCTGGCACGGGCAAATGCGCGGCGATGGACGCGGTCGCTCAGCTGCAGCGTCACAGATCACTTCGGCAGTGCTGCGATGCGAGGGCAATCCGGAAGTGTCGGGACAAGCGCAACGATGACCGCCAGGTACGAGCAGGCACAAATGTGAACAACTTGAATCGTAACATGGATTGCGTAATGAGGTGTTGTAACGTTGTTCGTGGTAGACCTTAATGCCGGACGGATTGACGAGATTGCGATGAACGGTGACTTGTACGCCACGACCGAATTTGTCCTGACGTATCACTTCGCCGGAGTCACGTGTCACCCAATATATGGTGGATTCGAACACATCCAAAGAGATGGGATGACGTAGCTGATCGCCCTTCACTATCAACTTGCGGTACGAGCCATCGGGACGCATTGATTCGATGGTGTTTAACTTGGTGTCTACCCAGTAAATTGTGTGGTCTTGGGAGTAGTCGATAGTCAGGCCAGTTGGATGACGTATGCGGTCGGTCATGAGCGGACGACGTTTCGAGCCATCCATCCAAGATACCTCAATCTTTGGCGCAGAACCAGCATCAGCCCAATAGATACGACCCAATTGTGGATTCACCACAATGGAAGTTGGCACCTCAAGGCCGGCATTAACTATCGAACGTCTGTAGCGCCCATCTGTTTTAGCGACCATAACGCGTCCACGTGGTTTAGAACCGGTACGGTCTACCTCAGTCCAATAAAGATTAGATGCCAGCCAGTCGATGGCAACAGCTGTTGGTTTGGAGCCGCCCTTCATATTCAGATCTTGCGCGAAACCGATCTTTGCCTGTCCATCCAAGCATTCACCATGTACGAACGTTTAATTGTTTTGTCGTAGCTGTCAGCCCAGAAGACAATCTGCTGTTGTGCGTCATAATCCAAAGCTTCAATACGTTTCTCCGCCGCAATCACATCAAATTCTTCACGTTTCTGCAGATCCAAGGCACGTATTTCTGGTCCGTTGGCAAATACCAAGACAATATCTTCTTTCTCAGCACGGCAAACACCGGATTGACTGTCAACCAAGCGGAAACCTTCGCGGCACGAGCACGAGTAGGTGCCATTGAGATTCTGACATTTGTGAGAACAGGTATGTTGTCGTGTGACACACTCATCCACGTCCAAGCAACGTTTCTTATTTTCGGCCGATATTATATAGCCCGGATAACAAGCGCAGATGTAGCCGCCATCGGTCAGATTGTGGCAGTGGTGTTCGCAACCGCCTCGTGTCAATTCGGAACATGTGTTCGTGTGGTGGCAACCCAACTCATCGGAAGCATCACCACAATCATCCGAGTAATCACAAACTTGCGCGCGTTCCACACAATTCTTATTAGCGCATTGGTATTGTGTATACAGGTCACAAGGTTTCTGCTTGTTGGCGCACAGCGTCATATTATTTTCGTCCGAGCCATCACCACAATTGTCGATGCCATCACAAATCTGATAACGTGCCACACAGCGATGATTGGCGCACTGGAAGCGACGCAGCGTGTCGCAGTTGAAATCGGTGCAAACCTTGACATCCTCATCAGAGCCATCGCCGCAATCGTCAGTGCCATCGCAGAGATCCGAGGGTGAAACACAAAGATTGTTATTACACTGGAAGCGCGATTCGGGACAGTAACGGCCACCGGGGAAGCGTGGTGGACAGTCAATTTCGTCAGACATATCGCGGCAATCACGATCGCCATCGCAACGGAAGTACGAGGCAATACAGTGACCAGACATACACTGGAATGTGCCGTTCTTGCACTTATAGCCCTCACAGTTCATCTCATCCGAGTTGTCACCACAATCGTCCTCATGATCGCACTGCCAACGCGACGATATACACTTGCCATTGGCGCAGTGGAATTCCGACTCGGAGCATTCGCGATATTTACCCTTGCAAATGGCGTCATTCTCATCACTGCCATCACCGCAATCATCCGAGAAGTCGCACATCCATTGTCTAGAGCGAAGTAAAAGAAATAAATAAGATAATATTAGCAATAACAGTACGCTCTAGTAACGGTATTTTCGCCTTACTTTGGTATGCAGCGATTGTTGGCGCACTTGAAGTCGGTCTCGCTGGAGCATTTTGGACAGTTCTCTGGCAGCTCATCGCTATTGTCGCGACAATCGTCTTTGCCATCGCAGAAGAGCCATTTTGGTATGCAGCGATAGTTGGATTGACCAGGACAGCGTTGCCAGCCGGTGGTGCAGTTACGTTGACGACACATATACGCCGGCTCATCGGAGTCATCACCACAGTCATTGTCGAAGTCACACATCCACAGCTTCGGTATGCAGCGGCCGTTCTTGCAGCTGAACTCCGTCTCCGGATCGCAAGCGCGTTTGTCTGGGGGAAAAGAAAATAATTTTATGAGTTATTTTATTCAAATTTAATGCAGCTTAGACTTACGACACACAGCCGGATCCTCGTCGCTGCCATCCTTACAGTCTGCATCGCCATCACAACGCCAGCTGTCCAATATGCAACGTCCGCTCGACTTACATTTGAAGTCCGATTCGGGGCAGGGCAGATCGCAGTTTTGTTCATCGCTACCATCGCCGCAATCGTCGGTGCCATCACAGATCGTCGCCGAGGGTGTGCAATTCGTATTCTTACATTGGAATGTGCCAGCGCGGCAGTGACGTGTCGGACAAGTTGTGGGCTCATCAGAACCATCCTTACAATCCTTTTCACCGTCACACTTCCAGAACCAGGGTATACATTTCTCGTCGTTGCCGCCACAGCGGTGCTGACCGGCGGTACAGTTGGCTATGCAAGTTTTACTGTCGCGTGCCAAATAGAATTGATTGGGACAGGCGCATTTGTAGCTCGGCGCACCCTCCTCGATGTAGCCCTCAATATTAAAGTAAGTGGACTCTGGTGGTGGCGCAATTAGACACAGATGTGAGCAGCCGCCATTATCCTTGCCGCAAGGATTCGTGTAAGGTAATTGACGCAGCGGATGATTGATATGTATGTCGTATGGACGGTGTGTCGTATTGCGTAGTACGGTGTAATTTTGACCAGTAAATTTATTGGCGCGCATGATGCCCTTCAAATTCCAATCGGTCCAGTAGAGATAGTCATCGAAGAGTGAGAGCGCGAAAATGTGTGGCACTTTTACGCCCGATAATACTACATGACGGTGGCGACCTTCCAAATCCGTGTAGGCAACATAGTCCAAATGAGCGTCAGCCCAGTAAATACGATCAGTGAAGTAGTCGAGCGTCAAAGCGTTGGGCCAAGCAATATCATCGTCCCAGGTGAGTATGCGTGTAAAGTTCGAGCCATCCATGCCCATTTTAGCAATGTAAGCTTGCAAGTGCCACGATGTGAAATAGAGATAACCAATACCGGGATGCACGACAAGCGCGCGTGGATCGATCACGCCACTGCGAAGTGTCTTTCGTTTTGTGCCATCCAATTCCGAGACGTCCAAATTCTTCGAATGTCTGTCCAGCCAATAGAGTTTGCGTCCCACCCAATCGACAGCAATGCCCTCCAAACCGTGCGAGTCGTGACGTATTATCGCTTCACGTTCCGGTTTCTCGTCATCGTCGAGCCCATACTTGGAGCGGAAGATAGTTTTTGCGGTCACATCGCAGAAATACATATACTGCTCTTGTATATCAAAGTCCAAAGCGACGACATTCATCAAATCTTGATGCATAAGATTATACTGCTTGCCATCGAGCGACATATTGCGTACATAATATTTGTTGGTGAAGACCAGCCAAGGTGTTTCGGTGTCCTTACGTTTGCACGTATGCTCGTCCGTTTGACGTTCGTAGTAGCGTTCGTCGCATTTGCAGTAGTAGCCGCCAGGTGTGTTCGAACAGTGTTGTGAGCAAGCACCAGGCAACTCCAGACATTCATCGATATCAGCGCAGGCCTTGCCGTCGGGCATGAGTCTGCAAAGTGGAAGTGAAAATTGATTGATTGAGTAAAAACTAATATTTTTCCAGTGTCTCCTAATAATACTCACTTGTAGCCTTGGTTGCAGTCACAATAGTAGCCAGTCAGCGTGTCCACACACTTATGGCCGCACTGGTGTATCTCCACCTTCGCGCACTCGTCCACATTACAATGCGCCGGCTCATCCGATTCATCGCTGCAGTCAGGCACTTTGTTACACACCAAATGATAGTCAATACATTGTCCATTCGTGCAGGTGAATTGACCGTTCGGACATGTTGTGTTCTCCTTCTTGCAGCCCACTTCGTCCGAGTGATCGCCACAATCGTCTTCGCCATCGCAACGGTACTGATTGCGTATGCATTTGAAGTTCTGACAAGTGAATTCTTGTTCGGAGCAACTCTTATATTTGGAACTGCAGAATTTGCCCTCATCAGAGCCATCGCCGCAGTCGTTGTCATGATCACAAGTCCAGCCCTAAGTTTAATTAGGAAAACATACAAATTTTTAGTCGAAATGTATAAAGTTCGAGAGCTCTGAGACTAACCTTATTGATGCAACGGCCGTTATCGCAAGTGAACATGTCCTCGCCGCAAGGCTGTTGTGTCGCGCAGAAATGCAGTGTTGTATTTTCATCAGCGCCATCCACACAATCCGGATCGCCGTCACATATCCATTTCTTGGGTATGCATTGAGCACGTCCCCAGGCTTTGTTCTCCAGACAAGTGAATTCTGTTTCTTCATCACATTTGCGGTCATCTAGAGGAAAGAAAAAAGTAAATTAGAAAGCTCATTATAACCTAAAAATTCTGCGAAACTTACTGCATTGGTGTCTGCTGTCCTCATCACTGTTATCCAGGCAATCGTTATCACCATCGCATATGTATATTCTCGGTATGCAGTTACCATTGTCGCAGGTGAAGAGATCACCGAAGCAAGTGCGTCCCTCAGATTTGCAATACTCTGGTGGTTCATCGGCACCATCACCGCAGTCATCGTCGCCATCACAATACCAAGTGGCCGGTATGCAGCGGTGGTTGGGGCAACGGAAGCTGTTGGTCGGGCAAGTGCGTTGACCGCAGTGTAGTGGATCCTCATCTGAGTTATCACCACAATCGTTGTCGCCATCACATAGCCAGTACGGTTCCACACAGATATTGGTCTTTTCGCATTTGAGATGATTCGGTGGGCAAGTCGTATTTTGCGGACAACGTTCGTGTGTTTCGTCCGAAGTTGTATTGTCTTTGCAATCGTTGACGCCATTACAAACTTGTGTCATTGGTATGCAACGACCATTGCCGCAAGTGAATTCGCCATCAACGCAAGGCGGATAAGTACAGTCGATCTCATCTGAGCCATCCTTGCAGTCGTTCTCATGATCGCACTTCCACGACTTGAAGATACAACGTCCATTGTTGCAACGGAATTCGGTGGGTGAGCACGAATGGTAGGCGCAGTAATTTGGATCCTCATCTGAGTTGTCGCCACAATCGTCATCACCATCGCAAGACCACATACGCGAGATGCATTTGCCATTCTGGCAATAGAATTTACTTGCCTCGCAAGTGTTGTTGCGTGGCGCACACATGCGTCCTTCGTTGACCACCTTTGAGCTGTCGTCACACTTGCATTCTGCCTTGCCATTCGGTGCCGGGTGACAGCTTTGCGCGCAGCCACCATTCTTGATAAGACATGGATTAACCGAACATTTCTGTCGTTCAGCGCTATAGACACGTATATCACGCGGTGAGTCCTCCAAACGTTTGACCATCTCTACGACATTAGCGCCAGTATGCTTCTCAGCGCGATACACGCCACGTAACTGTAAATCTGTCCAATAGATATAATTGCGGAACACGGTTATGGCGAAAGGATATATTGTGGCATCCACGAGCAGTTCACGGTTCTTGCCATCCAAATCGGAGCGTTCGATCTTCTCACGCACGGCATCGGTCCAATAGAGTTTGCGTTCTTCATAATCAATTGCGAGACCACTGGGTTGTGAGAGTTCTTTATCAACAATGGCGCGTTTCAAGGAGCCAGCCATCGTGGTGCGGAAGATTTTGCCCGATGTACCGAAACGACCCCAATCGGTGAAGTAGAGTGTGCCGTTACATGGATCTAACACGATAGCACGTGGCCGTTCTACACGCGCTATCATTACCAAATCAGTGCCATCCAAGTTCATGGCATAAATTGAGTTATTCGAGCTGTCAGTCCAGTAGATCTTCTTCTGTGTCCAATCGTAGGCGATACCCTCAGGATTAATGCCTCTGCTCAGCACCACATTAACATCATTGCTGTTCGGATTGTCAGCCTTGGTGTAGGCAATCTTGGCCCATGGACGGATTTGTGTGAACAACATGTGATTGTCTGCAAAGTCAAAGTCGAGACCGACCACATTGGTGAGATTGCTCATTGGTGTAAATGGCACTTGTGTGGAGTGTGGATCCAAGTTGACGGCGCGTATTTCAGTGCGTGTTGCGAAAACGAGATACTCATTGACCACCTCACATTTGCGTTCGTCATCTGCGAGTTTACCGGTGGCACAATCGCAACGGTAATGTGCGCGAGATGTTGTCGTTTGATCCGGTGGAAAACTGAAGCAAAGTTGATCGCAACCGCCATTACCGAGACGTGCACACGGATTGCCCTCATCCTGTGGCTGATTGTTGATATTATAAATGGCGATGTCACGTAACTTTTGTAAATTGGTGCGCACACGTACCGGTGCCGATTCGTTGCCAGATAATTTGGAGGCCTTGTATACCGAGTTCAAATTACGATCCACCCAGTAAACATCGCCAAGATGAATAGCGATACCCATCGGATTGGCTAAATTGCGACGGATGACCTTACGATTGCCACCGGAGAAGGAAATCTTTTGAATGGTATCCAATTTTGAGTCCACCCAATAGACATCGTGTGTTAGCATATCGATTGTCAAATCACGTGGATTCGATATACCGGATGTTACCAAAGGCGTCCAGTGAGAGCCATCTAAGAATGCCTTACCAATGCGTGGATGTTGACCATAATCAATCCAGTAGAGTAGGCGTTTGATTGGATTTACAGCGAGTTCACGCGGTGCATCAGTTGTCGTCTTCACCAACACTTTACGATTGCTGCCATCCAACCAACAGACTTCGACGTAATTCTCATGTGGATAAATATTTGTGAAGTACATATTGCCAGCGACCCAATCAATGGTCAGACCACGGATGCCGTTGCTACCAATGCCATCCTTAACGATGTGTTGAAGTTCGGTGCCATTTGGACGACGCCGGAAAATGCCATTCCATGTGCCGCGGTTGTATTCGGCCCAGTAGATCCATTGTTCACGGAAGAGCACATCAACGTGTAAGATGTGATGACCAGGTCCACTAATTGGCACCATCGCCTCGGAGCTATCGCTCAAACTGTAGCCACGAGTCACGTCAAGTTGTGACACGACGGCAAAGGTCTTGTATGCCACACAGTTAATATCGTTATCCTTGCGATAGCCGACACCGCAAGCACAAGTGCGCGAGGAAACATCATCCGGTATGCAGAGATGCTCACAGCCACCGTTATTCATTTGGCAAGGATGTTGCATCATGGGACGCTTTTTGAAGATGATCATGCTCTTCAGATCGGGTTCGTTGTCCACAATTACTTTAGGATTATCGCCACGTGGCAAGTCAATGCGTACGATCTTCTCATAAATTGGGTCCAGATAATACAGCCTTGAATCCAAAATTCCCAAGCTTCTCGGACGCGAAATCGCATTCTCCTCCGAAAGCAAAACACGATGATCCTCGCCGTGATAGTCCATGACACAGATTGTCGGCGGATATTGTGTACTATAGTAAACCAATTTCTTTTCGATATCCAAAGCAATACTCTCGGGTTGGTCGATCTCCGATTTCAGCACCATAGGATTGTTGCCGTTCATATTAACACGTCCAATCTTCACGGGCACACCATAACCACCCTCATCGATCCAGAAGAGTTTGCCATCGTTGGGATCTAGCACCATTTGTTTGGGTTTCGAAACGGATGTTTGATTACCGTCGTTGGCGAGGATGATTGTGCGATACTTGATCTTACCATCCACGCGCACCGCCTCAATATTGCTGGCAATACGATTGCCCATATACAGATTGCGGCCCAGCCAGTCGAAGGCGATGGTGTAGGGGGAACCGACAATGCCCGTATCGGCACCGAGAAATTGTGTCTTGTTGCCACCACCGTAAGGTGTGGAGAATATTGTGCAATTTTCATCGTCACCTTCACGTCCTTGCACCCAATATAGCGTTTCCCCTTTGCGATCGAAGTCCAAGCCAGTGCTACTTTCAATGCCAATAACCGGTGCGAGCGAGCCAGCGCGTGCATCACCGCCGTTCAATGGTATATCGACAATTTGTGTGCCCTTTTACAACAACCAAGAATGGATTCTCTTCCTCGACGCAACGACCCTCGCTCATTAGACGGAAACCTGGTTTACACTTGCAGGAGAAGCCCTCCTCTGCACTTGGACTCAACAAACAGAGATGTTGGCAATTAGATTTCTCACATGGATTCGGATGGATGGGTTGTAGTGAGGGATGGTGTACGTGTATGGAGAGTGGTTGACTTATTAGATGCGAGACAACTGTTTGATTCTTGCCGCGGAATTTGTTGGCCGATAGCACACGATTCAGTTGACGATCTGTCCAGTAAAGTGTGTCTTCGAAGAGTGAGAGCGAGTGTGGATGTAGCAAGTAATGGCTGTTGGCTAAAACTTGTTGCCGACCAGTGCCGTTATAGTAGCAGAAGTCAATGAAATCCAATTTAGAGTCTGCGAAGTACACACGTTTGGTGGCAATGTCCAAAGTAAGACCGTTAGGCCAATAGATTTTCGTATTTATAATTGTTTCACGCATTGTACCATCCATACCGACGCGTTCGATGCGTGGATTCTCACCCCAATCGGTCCAGAAGATGAAACGTGCTTCGGGGCTTGGATCGAGACACATACCACGTGGTTGTGTGATATTTTCACGTACCAAAACCAGACGATTCGAGCCATTTTCTGCAGACACTTCAATCGTATTCAATTTACTGTCCAACCAGTAGAGATTTCGCGCAACCCAATCGTAGGCCAAACCTTCAACCAAGTCCAAGCCGGTATTGATGATCTCTTGCGGTTCTTGACCACGATCTAAACGTGAGATCTTCTTCAGTTTCATATCGCTCCAGAATATTGTGCCCGTGTGCATATTTGAGGCAGTCGCTACCACATTCTCCACAATTATTGGGACACGTTCCAAGCCTTGTTCCTTCAAATCGGCAACGAGTATAGAATGCCGATTCGATATAATTAGGAATGCAGCTGAGTGATTGACTGCCTTGCAAGTGTGCTTGTTGGGCTCCAATAAATAACCATCGGTACATGAGCAGAAGTAGGAGCCCTTCGTATTTGTACATTGTTGTGAGCAAAGTCCTGGTGGATCGCATTCATTCATATCGACGCAAGTATAACCATCTTCACCGATCTCCGAGCCTGGTGGACAAACGCATGTAGCACCCAAGGGTGTCTTCTGACAGCCATTTGAGCAAAGACCACCTTGATGTGTACATTCGGCCAAATCGCAACCTTCACCTTCATCCGCGCCATTTGGACAATCGGGCGTGCCATCACACACCGATGTCATATTGACACAACGTTCGCTAACATCCGGACACTTCCATTGACCGTAGGGGCACTTAAATGGTGGCGGTACGCAGGCATGCAGTGAGCTCTCATCAGAACCGTCGCCGCAATCGTCTTTGCCATCACAAATATACGCCTTGAAGACACAATTCGAGTTGTTACATTTGAAGAAGTTCTGTGCGCAAGTAATCTGTCCGCAATCCTCTTCATCAGACTGATCGGAGCAATCGTTGGAGCCATCGCAATGCCAAGCGATCGGTATACAGAAGCCAGAGGACTTGCAGCGGAAGTGTTTTTCCAAATTACACTGATTGGGACCCATCGACGGGCAATCCAGCTCATCACTACCATCATTACAATCCGGTATGCCATCACATTTGTACGATTCCTCAACACACTGTCGTAGATCGGCGCATTTAAATTGATTCGCCAAACAAGTAATCGGCGGACAGTCCTTCTCGTCCTGTTTGTCAAAGCAATCATCATCGCCGTCACAAACCCAACTTTGCGGTATGCAGTGACCTGTGCGCGGACACGTAAACTGGAAGTAAGCGCAAGTCTTTTCAGCGCAGAAGTCACCCTCGTCAGAGCCATCGCCGCAATCGTTCTCGCTATCACATTTCCACATGTTCGGTATGCAGCGGCCATTGTCGCAGGCAAATTGTGCAGTGCCACAAGTGACATTGCCGCATTCGAACTCATCCGAGTTATCGCCACAGTCGTTCTCCTGATCACAACGGAAGTTGAGTGGTATACAACGGCCAGATTTGCATTGGAACTCATTGGAGCCGCAAGTCGGTTCTATTGGTAAAAGAGATAGAAGAAAATACAGTTAATAAAAATAGTTTATTTTTCAATAGAAATATTTTACTCACTGGTGCAATTTTGCTCCTCATCACTGTTATCCAAGCAATCGTCATCGCCGTCACAAACCCACGATTTGGGTATACAACGTTGGTTGTTACAAGTGAAGTCCCAAGTGTTGGGGCACGGTTGTACTGGTGGCTCTGCATTAGGGTCGGCCATACAGGAGCGTTGATCTTCGGCCAAACGTTCACCATACGGACATGAGCAGCGCGTCTGCAAGGACGGCAACACGGAGTCGTTCCTTGGTATGGCAAAGCAAATCTTCTCGCAACCGCCATTATTTACATGACAGGGATGTATATCGGTTATGGTTTGCACTTCGTGGCTGTAAACTTTCACGCCGTACAGTCGATTAGTTTGCGGTTCGCGGACCATCATTTCCTCTTGTTCGCCAGTAAGTTTGTGCAGTCGTATGATGGCATCGAGACGCCAGTCAGTGATGTACATCCAATCGTTGTGTATGACAATTGAGAATGGATGACGCACCAAGCGTGAGTTAACCGTTTTAATGTCGGTACCATCGAGATTGGAATGTTGCACATGATCCAGCAAAGCGTCGCACCAGTAAACACGATCCTCTTTGAAGTCGATCGATAGACCATTGGGCCAGCCTAGTGTGACATTCTTAAAGACAAGCAAATTGGTGCCGTCAGTGTTTGCGCGCGTGATATTTGCAGGACGATCCCACTCGGAGAAGAAGATAAAACCTCTATTGGGATGCACAACGATGGCGCGTGGACGTTTGAGGTTCTTCAACAGCGTGCGTCGATAGGTCACGTTACGCGTAGAGAGCACATTCAGCGTGCCTTTGCGTGAGTCAATGTAGTAGAGATTCTTCGAAGCCCAATCCACTGCCAAGCCCTCAACACCTTCGTTCTGCGAGGCAAGCACAATTTCGCGTCCTGTGCCATTACGGTGCACACGGTAGATGACATCCTGCAACACATCCGAGTAGTAGATGAACTCATCGCGTGAATCGTAATCCAAACCCACGAAGCGTGCACGTCTCGACACCACCGGCAGTATGGCATCGCTGAAACCCTCAATAACTGGTTCCAGCACTTTACCTTTGATGAAGCGCTGTTGTGAGTACATCAAGAACTCACGTACTATTTTACAATTCTTCAAGTCCGTCTGCAACTGATAACCTGTATGACAGGCACAACGATAACCCAAACCGGTGGGTGCACCTTTAACAGCTGTTACAATACACATGTGATTACAACCGCCATTGTTGTTGCCACAAGGGTTCGAAACACGTGGCTGACTTAAGGCATGCACAGCCACAATACCCTTTGGCTCGCGTATATCTTTCGCCTTGTAGGTAACCTGTATCGATGTGGGTCCAGCATATTTGTCTACGGACATAATACCCTGCTTGGTGGCATCCGTCCAGTAGATGCGGTTTTCAAAGAGTGCCAATCGTGATGGACTTGGCACTTGTTGTCCGCGCAGCACCATAATGCGGTTTTCACCCTCATAATTCACAGTTTCAATATAGTCCAGCAGTGAGTCGCACCAGTAAACGCGCTTAGCAATAATATCCACAGTTACACCAGAGGCTTTGTACGCAGCTTCGGAGACAATGGAGCGTGCATGTGTACCATCCATATGTGCGCGTAGAACTTGACCACCATCAGCGACAAACATGAGACCGGATGTAGGATCCAAAGCCAAATCGGCAGGACTGGTCAGATTTGAGCCCAACACAACGGCATGCCAATGACCGCTCAATTCGAAAACATCAATTTTCTGACCAATCAAATCGGCCACGTAGATCTTGTCGCCCACCCAATCGACGGCCAGCGCGACGGGCGCCCATGTACCGGGCAGTGTGAGATCTAGCGGCGAGATAGCACCGTTGAACACATCCAGTGGTATGGATTGCACCTTACGTGTCTTAATGTCGGACCAATACAAAGTGTTGCGCTGATAATGGAAGGCTACACCGGAGGCGGCAGTAGCATTGGCCAGCACACGTGGATCACCACCATGCGCCGACATGCGCACAATAGCACGATCGTGTGCGATGATCAGCTGCATAGTTCTCGGGTCTGGTACAATACATTTCGTGCCATTGAACAAACTATATCCTTGCGTGCATTGGCAAGTAAACGAGCCATCGGTGTTCGTACACAACTGATCGCAATAACCCCATTCAGCGCATTCATCACGATCCATGCAAGTACGGTTATCGGCGGCAATGGATTGACCATTCGGACAGTAGCAGGCGCCACCTGTAAGCGACGGACCACAACGGTACTCGCAACTGAGCGCCGGACACGAGGCGGTAGCTGTGTGGGTTGAAATTAGCAAAGTAGGAGTGAATAAGTAGTTGAAGGAAGAGCTGTCAAAATGTAAAAGAAAATATAGAGTTTTTGCCAAACTTACAGCAAGCGGTCTCCTCATCACTGCCATCTTCACAATCACGATTGCCATCGCACAGTTGTGATTTCAATATGCACTTGGGCGTGCCTTTTGGGCCACCGCGCGGACAAAGGAACTTGTTATCAGGACATGCGATTGCCGTGCAATTGGCCTCATCACTTTCGTCCGCACAATCGTGATATCCGTCACAATAGAAGTTCGATGGTATGCACAGGGCATTCGTGCAACGAAATTGTCCATGATGGCAGGGTGGAAAGTCTGAAAAAGAGAATAGTAAATCGAGAATGAATGAATGCGAATGCGTATGATGGCTGAATGATGTTGGTGCCTGGATGAAAACGAGTTGAATTGATGGAAAATTTCTGGCACAAACTTAAGCAGCGACGAATGAAGTGGACGAAAGGAAAACGAAAACTAAAAAGGACGTAATTGGTTTATTGTTCTGATGGAGAGATGGGAAGTTGTGTGTTGCAGTAGGTTGAGTTGTAGAGTTGCCCTTTTAAAAATGGAATTCGGTATCCCGAAGCTGGGTTGTGACGGTTTTATGATGGGAATGGGACTCTAACCCCTGTAGAATTTTAGAAGGAGTCCATAAATAATACTATATATTTACGAATGACAAGGTAAAGCCCAGTTATTCGAATTTTGACGATCTCTCTCCATGCGTAGGAGGTATTTTGGTTCTCGTGGTCTATCTCAGATCAAGAAGATGCGATTTTTATGCTGTGGTAAGGAACACGTTAACTACCTTTTGAGGATTTATTGTGAAACTCAGTTATTATTTAAATTCGGAACTACAATCCAAAAAGGAAAACATGTTCAGGATCACCAAACAAAATTTAGAGTTTTTTTGAATTTTTCGGTATAGAGGTCCTAGAGGAATGTTGTACTACATTGAGACAGTTGATATTAAGCGATAAAAGATTTTTTGGACATCCCGAAAAATTAGTCTCGAATTTTCAAGATGCAGTGCTTAACGCCTTGTTTAGAATGAACCGAAAAGAAAAATTTGCAGAAAATTATGGGGATTTGCGATCAAAGCAAATGAAAACATTTTAGGCATCCCGAAAAATAATATGGAAATTTCGGGACTGAGTGCAGTAAATAGTGCATGAAAAAATGTGATTTATCGTTTAAGATGATGCGAAAAGAGGAGAGAAATAATTTTCGGGATCCCGAAAACTAGTCCCGAAATTTCGGGATTTAGTGCCTAAAGAAATGTGCACAAATGTGGAAAAGTGCGTGAAAAGAAAGTGATTTGTTGGTTGAAGCGAAGTCGAACAGTAATAGAAAGAAGATTGACGAGACTACGGAAAGGGATGTTGCGTCGGAAGTTGCATACACGAAGATGCTTTAAATAAACTGCAATCAGCAATCAAAAATCAAAGCGCTTCAAACGTAACGCTACCTTTAAGGTAACGTAAAGCAACGTAAAACTCTGGAGCGCCAGGGGCCGTTGGTCACTTTGAATGATGTTCATTGGGCGCCGTTGAAGAGTTTGACTAACAGCTTGTTATCATTTGCAGACCACTCGGCTGGTTTGCATAAAAAAGCTTACAGTGAAATTTCAGCACTTTTGTTCAAATTGACAAAAATTCTGGTTCTTATAACGACAAACACTTGAATGCTACCAACTCTTTGACAACACGCTTCAAATGCACAAGCATGCATGGCTTGAAGTGCACTAGTGTCTGGAGTATCTGTTGGCTCTGTTTGTGATGCTGATGATGATGATGATGACTATGATTTTACGATTGAATACTTACTGCAGCCCTGTTCATCAGATTTGTCACCGCAATCGTCTTTGTGATTACACTTGAGCGAAGCATCAATACACTTCTGCCCATTGGCACAGCGAAACTGATCCAAACGACACGAGATGCCGGTGCAGCCCTCCTCGTCACGACCATTGCGACAATCCAGATAGCCATCGCAGCGCTTCTCCTTCGGCACACATGGGCCGGCGAGCCGACTGCCATCGGAGGGTGCCAAACCGCCGGGTGCATTGCAGAATACATCGCTCGATTGACATTTTCTGTAAGCTGTTGTTCAGTGGACGTGCACGAGCAGCGGGATATGGGTGCGCACAATAGTTGCGGACGACATTCGTAATGGTCGTTATTGTTATTGTTGTTGTTGTATGGTGAGTGTTGAGTGTTAGCGACGTCGGAAAATTTGTATTGACAGCCAGCAGAGACACAGCGGCGCAGCCAAGCAAAGCGGAAGTGCAAAGCATTACACAGAGAAATTGGAAGCGGAGATGTATTGACCAGCGACCATTGTGCGTTCGTTTCGTGCCGTTAGAGAAGCGGGTGTGAGTTTGCGTGAATTCGACCGGCATCAATAGCGTAATGTAGTTGTCAGTATCGGCGGTTGCCCACACGCGCACACCCACACACACGTGCGTATTGTTGGTGGCGAAATAACGTGGACAGGCGGATTTTGTAGGCAACAAAACGGAAAATTGCAGCATCGTCAAAGGCGCCAGAGCGGCAAGTCGGCGGCAGCGTTGTTGACAGTCATCGCAACAGGCGCAACCACAATGGCACGCAACAGAGCAGCAACACACGTGTTCAGTGCGGCAAAGGCGAAGCGTCGGTCCATACAAACGATGATTGAAAAGCATGGAAAGAAAAAAATTGAGGAAAAAAAGAGAAAAAATGCAAAGAATTAGTAAATCGAATTGAATTTTTTCAAGCGTGAAAGTTCTATGCGTTGACATACACACAAAACATACATATATATGTATACACATACCGAAAGAGATTAAGCAATGTTAGTGCTACATAAAAAACGGTAGGGAAGCTTTAAAAATTGCAATGACTATGTAATCGGAACCAATTCCCGTTCCCACATCCGTTTTTTGCTAAACATGTTGTTGGTGTTGTTTTGTTAACTGTTTGTGAATTTAACTACAGACACTTTTTATACCTCTTTCTGCAGCATCCAGAAGGAAAAAAAATTTTTTTCGACATCCCGAATTTTCTAGATGGAATGCTCAATGCCTTTGTTAGATGGAACCGAAAATAAATATTAAAAAAAATTATAAGGATTTGCGATAAAAACAAATAAAATAATTTTTTGGATCCCGAAAAATAATATGGAAATTTCGGGATTGCTTTAAAATAATATGATTTGTTGTTTGAGATGATGCGAAAATAGAAGCGAAATATTTTCGGGATCCCGAAAAATAGTACCGAAATTTCGGGATTTATTGCCTGAAGAAATATGCACAAATTTGGAGACCCTTTAAAGTAGACATACATATGTATGTATATGTATGTACATACAAGTGTATGAATGATCAGCATGGAGGGAAGAGCCGATTTAGCCATGTCAGTCGGTATATAAATATGTACATCAGTACCTACATAGTTTTTCAGTTTTGAGATATCGATCTGAAATTTCGAAATCGTCCTCTTCTTCCCAAGAAGCTGCTCACTTGTCGGAACCGCCCTTATCGGGACGCTTTACCATATAGCTACAATATGAACTGAAAGATTGGAATCAAGTGTTTGGATGAATCTCCAAAGAAGTCATTCAGATCGAACTACTGTAGCATATAGTTGTCATAAAAACTGACCTGTCAAAAACAGGTTCTTATATGGAATTTTTGTGCTTATAAAAGGTATTACCGCTCCGGTGCAGCGAAGTTAATTTTTTGTTTTCTTCATTCCTTTTGTTCCTATTGCTTTACGCACCAGTTGGCATTGTTTCGGCAATGGTCGGTTATGAAAGAGAAATGGAAATGAAGAAATCAACCTAATTGCCCCATTCAAATACAAAAGAAGAAGACGCAGCCCTTTGTTGTCATTTACTAGCTTTTATGGGAAGACTGCTTGTTCTTTAATCATTTTTCTGCATACTTTTAGACTTGGTGGATCCTGCCTTCTTTATACTTTAGTGTTGCTTCGTACTTGTTGCATGATTGTTTGTGTTGCCTTTTGGCAAGCAGCAAATATACAGGAAGCAATTCTTCGCTCCATATTCCGTTTGCTGTTCGGAGGAGTGAAATTGAATGGTTGTAAATTTACTTACTTGTGTTCGAAGGATTTGCATATGTACATACATATGGTATATATCACACATGAAAATTTTTAGAGATACAAGAGTATATAAATTTGGAATCAATTCAAAATTATCTGTCTGAGCTCCCTAACCTGTTGAATAAGGTTCTCAGAACACAACTGAAAGCTTTGCGGACTTATGCCACACCAGACTAGTGAAGTATAAGGCGTAAGCCTAAGCTGTACTGTATTTTAGAGACTACCTATGTTAGTAGATTTAAAAAAAAAAACATTCCTATGAATCTGACAAAATAAAAATAAACCGTTTATTTGGGCAAGAGTAAACTCTAAAGTTCTTTTCAGAGCTTTTCTATCGAGAATGACTACTGGTTAGATAATCAGGATGATTTTCATGACGCTGATAATCTCCGGACAGCTTTTGGATTTTCAGAACACTTAAGTTTGGATCAAAAACTCTTCGTATGTCGACAAAGTGCCTTGAGCCTGCCACAAATCTATTGAGGCGACTAAATCATTTTCTACTGGTTCGCTGAAAGTTTGATGAAAATGACTATATACCCCACCTCACCGAGACAATACATTCTTTGGCCAGCTTTGAAAACACTGTCAGCGAGCTCAAGATCTGTGTTGTGGTCTGTTATCAGTGTGAATGCGCAACTCTCTGAAATCAATAAAGTATCCACAATCATTACCAGTGCCCTGAGTTTAGGTTTTCTTAATTGTTTTTCTGAGAATTTGACTTGAGTAGGAAAAGTCTTCGCTAAAGTGAGGAAGTATGAGTTCTTTCTAACATAGCATTACAAACCAATGATGGCTGAATTTTGGCTACTAAACTAGACACGATCCATTAAGAATTCTAAATAAAATTTAACGAATCAGTTTTGTTGCGTAACGAACACACCTCCGTTAGAAAAGTTAACTTTTTGACGACATTTTGAAATTAATAAGTTTCTTGAAATATTCAATGATTTCAAATTAACTCTAGTATCACATAATCGTTTACACTTAAACAATTATATAAGCTACCGCTCTATTGTTTCAGTTTTATATTGCAACGTAATCCTGTCACTACAGTTTTGTTTTCTGAAGAATAAATGCAGTCTTTGCTTGAAAACTAATCAAGCGAGTAGACACATAACGTCACAATCAGAGCGAAACCTTAAATCAAGGCATCGTTAAGACAAGTAAAGGTAAAGCAACAAAAGCAAATGAATCATGTCGAAACTCAGTGGGGTAGGCTTGAGAGAAATCACCTTCTATACAGTCGCACCTCTGTAGTTTTATCACCGACATGGCCATCATAAAGTGCTGAAATAAATGAATGGCCAGTGGCTGAATGAGTGCATAAAAGGCGCTGCTGGAGCAAAACAGTCAGTAACAGTTTGCGAGCAATGGAACAAAGAAAGAGGTGACACATCAACTCATCATTTTCGCTATAACTCAGATGGAAAATTTCATATTTATGGATGGCTCAGTTGGGTATTTAAGGAAGAATGAGTAGCGTAAGAAGCTGTAAATGAGAGGTATAAATGAAGGACGTATGATGCTAATTAACGTTTTCTTAGAATTTTGAGAGTTTTTATTAATTTGGAGTGTCAGTAGTTTCATTAGAAATAAATTAAACGCTTAGTAAATTAAATGCTTTAGTTTTAATAATTAGTATTAAAAAAGGAGTTTGTGCGCAAAAGAATTAAATGAAAACGAAACAACAGCCTGAAGAGAAACCCCTTTTGAAAACGAAGGCAAAAACATTAAAGAAACGATTTTTGATGACGAACCGGCAAATAATTAAAGGGAAAAGTTTAATGTATGCACTTGGACGTCCGTACCAATTAAAGGCCTTTACTATTTAAAAAAACCGCCTTCCAAGAAGTGCTATGGACGGGACAAGTACTGAGACTGGTAGGTCCTTGTGGCATTTACTACAGTGGCCATACAAAGAGCGCAAATTCGTTGTGGGATTCGTGGTGGAAGAGACTCTGTTGCCGAGTCATTCACCCTGACATTCCCCCGGTGGATGAACGTCTAGCCACAATACGCATCAAAGGGGAGGTTTTCAACATATCGCTGCTTTCGGCCCACGTCTCGACGGAAGAGAAGGACGATGTGCCCAAAGATGTCTTTTATGAAAAAAGATATAAGAAAGATAATTCTTCGCCAAAAGTGGTGTGGCATACAAGATTTTCTGGAAAACTAAAAATTTTTTCTAGAAAAATTAGTAGTTTGACCACACTGAAAACCCAAAAAAGGCGAGATCGAAAAATTTATTTCGGTTCTCAAGATGTTTAAAATAAAAATTATTTTTAATTTTATAGTAAACTTTTTATAAAAATGCGTATAATTGTATGCCAACAGTTTCTTTGATTTTTGTTTTTTTTTGTAATTTTCGTAAGTTTTGAAAATCAATATTTTAAATCTATATATGAAAGAAGCATAGGATAATATGACTCAAATGACTACTGTCTGTCTAAAAATTTCTGGGCCTAGTTCATTGTCATATCTCTTTTACTGTAGAAACTTACTTTACTGCCAACACTTTTTTATAAAAATATATATGTGACCTGGTCTACGAAAAGGGGGCTTAGGTGTCAAAAAATCAATTTTTTTATTTTTTTTTTTTCAATTTTTTTTTTATTTATTTTTATTTTTATTATTTTTTTTTTTTTTTTTTTTATTTTTTATTTTTTTTTTTTTTTTATTTTTTATTTATTTTTTTCATTCTATTTTTACCCTTTTTGAACCTAAGCCCCCTTTTCGTAGACCAGGTCACATGTGACAACTCATTCGCAATGTATTGTTAACCAGTCTCATACGGAACTTGGCATTGTATGCAGCCGCTGGTCAACCTATAAATTATGTATGTTATTTTATTTTATTTCACACATGTAATATATGAATGTATATGACGCATTATTTCTGGTATATATACACACATATATACATATATTTGCACTTGCATACGAATGTCATCGAACGTTTGCCACTTATCATTTTCGCTTTTCGCCACGTTGTCGTATTGGAAAAAAAGTCGAAAAAGGATAATACCGGATATTGCAACGGAGCTGTTGTACAATACATGCGCTGGGCCAAAAAGCTCGTACTTATATATTTAACAACTAAAAGTATATATATCACTTATTTACCTCCAGATATATTTTTGTGTGAGTGCTGTTTTCGCATTGCATGCATTTGTCACGTGATGTATTTACAAAAAAAAAAAAATATTTACATATGACATATATGCGTGTGTAGATGTAATATATTTAATATCCACCTTCAAGAGCTTTACATGAAAGCACAAAGGCATACAAGTCGGCATTACTCTCGAGGTTTAAATTTGCTTTTCGTTCTTGATGACTTTCCATTCGCTGCCAATCATTTTGAATACTCTAGCGGCAGTTGTGCATATTGGTCTTTAACGCGATTGATTGCCAGCGCATTTGAGTGTAATTAATATATGCATTGTGGCACACTTTGCATTACAGCTTTTGCACGACTTTATGAAATTCATTGGAAAAGTTGTTGTGAGGAAATTACTTCTCGATTTGAGTGAATATCAGATACTGAAGATGGTATAAGCAAGTGGAAAAGTAAGGGACCTAGTAAAACGTAAGGCGACAGAATATTTTTCTAGTAAGAGTCCAATCGGAACTGTGAGAAGATTATTATTTAGTATCTTATTTTCTCATATTAGGTTAGATTGTTAGGTTTCGATTAATATGAAAAATGCAGAGAGTGGATCAATTCCTTTTTTTCTATATTTGAGAGAAAAATTGAATGATATGTGACGTCATGAACGAAAATACAGAAAGTTTTTATTTTCAGCTACTGCGAAAGCTGGGCAGTCCACTTCGGTTATATCGAGCAGTACAAATGATTTCGCAAGTTCTCTGATTGAATTTTTGATTATAATTGTGAGAATTTACGCTATTTTTGTACCCTGATAGACTGTTGGTACACAACTTCCCAAATTACAATTTATTTACTTTCCATTTGAGTGAGTTGTGTCAAGCTAATATTCGACCGAATAGACCACGTGTACACGAGACTATGGGGAGCCGATTCGGCGTCGTTAGCAGCAACTCGGACTGACGCATGGAGCGACTTGACGCATTTTACGTCGAGATCTTAAATTGAAAGAGTACAAAATACAGGCTGTGCAAGAACTGAAGCTGCTCGACTTATCCAAGCGACATCGCTGCGTCCCAAAGACTCTTGAAATGTTCCAAGAAGATCAGACGTTTTCGAGACAAATTTTCTTCAGCGATTAGTACCATTTCGCGACATTATTATCGACTGTTTGAAGCCTGAATTTGAAGGTCGTGATCGCGGCAATATTTGGCGACCCCACTTCCCACACATCGCATCAATAAATGGATTTATTGAGAGAACACTTCGGTGAGTAGATAATTTCACGTTTTTGGCACGTCGATTGGCCATCAAGATCGGGAGATATGACGCCATTAGAGTTTTCCTGTGGGGCAATGAAAAGTCTAAAGCCTATGCCGACAATGCCGATTCGATTCAGGCCTTAGAGCAATACATCACGCGTGTCTTTCGCCAGTTACCACTCAAAATACTCGAACGAGTCGTCGAAAATTGGACTTAACGCATGTATCATCTTAGATGTAGCCGCGGCAAACTGAAATATTCTTCAAAAAAGAAATGCCAAAGAGTGTTCTTTCGAATGATAATAATCATTCTCCATTTTTTTCTTAAGTTGGGAACCTCGAAATGGATTACCCTTTATTCATGTCATATACTTATATATATGTATAGTAAAGCGCTTTCTTCTAATCACCCTTAATCTATCTGCATTTAGCAAAGAAACCACTTTATACTTTTTATGTAGTAAAACTTTAACCGTTTCACTTAATAATCTTTATCCACCAACTTGCACTAAAGCTAAATTTTATAATTGAATTTCCAACTAATGAAATAAGAAAATACTACTAATTGAGAAAAAGAAAATACACACACACAACTGCAAATTCGCCTAAAGACCGCATATTAAATAAAATATTTATAAAGGAAAATGTTGCAAAGCGTCGGATGGCGTCGTAAAAGTTTAACCGAGAAGTGAGTCAGAAGTTCTATGTACAAAAGCTGCACTTTCATATATCTACGCATGTGTGTGTGTGAGTTGTATATGCCATACATAGTTAACTACTAGGAAAGACTGCCTTTATAGAGTTTAAAGCAAATACTAATGCAAAAACTCTTTCGACTTATACACCTACACGCACACACCGACAAATATTCTAATTGAAAAATCCCTGTAATTGCAGCAATCAACTTTGCCACTTTGAAAACGAAAGCATAAAGAATGATTAGCAAAAAAAGGAAGAACGAGTTGTATGACACTAATAATTTCCAGCAACAATAGCAAACAAAAGCTATAAGATACTACGCTATATGTAGAGTTGACTGACTTTTCCTATTAATTTTAAGCAAAGCAGACAACATTGTGTACAGTGGCAGTATCAGCACATTAGGGTGGTAAATAAATCGAGCAAGAAAAATTCTAAATTATACTTTTATAAAGTTCGAAATTATGGCTATACTATAGATTATGAGAGAAGAAGATAATATAGAGAAATTTTCGGGCCTCAACTGGGGTATAAAGAAGTTTAGAATCTTAGACGTAGACTCAAAAAATGCTACGAATTTACTTGAACGTTTAAAAACAAAACATTTACTTTAACGTTAAATAACAGCCAAATACTTTGTACTTTGTTGTTATAACTTGTACTTAGCTGCATAAGACTTTTAAGGTCCACCCTATTATTCATGTCTGTTAGTAAAACTAAATATTCTTAGCTCCAACAGTAGTATAATTACAGTCTATGAATATGAAACACAACGGATGGACGAACAAGTTGAAAGCATAATAGTTTCGCAAACACTGTGTTGTTCATACAAATTAGCAGACATAGTAGCTGCTTGTAGCTTAGCCGGCATTAGCACGCACATAGTAAAATTAAAAGTGTGCAGGGAATAATGGGAGACTAAAGCAAAACTCTATAACCATTCTTTGTAAAGTCGAGCAACGAGGGAAAATGTGCTAACAATAGCGGTAATAATTAAGTTAAAGCAAAAAGAAATAATACAAAGGATTGTATGTATGTATGTGAGTAGCTGCAGGACCGCTCTAAAGTGAGGTTATGTGCTGGTGTATATAATGTAATAAGGCCAATTATTTTCATACCAGACATGATATAAATACATATTGTTTTTAGTCGAAATAAGACTAGAATTAATATACATATGCGCAAGACACTACAGAATTTGGGAAATTAGGACAAATGCAATGAACCAATAAAAGTGTTGATGGTTGCAAACGGAAAAATAAGTTGTTTTGACGTCCATAGTTTTATTGTTATCAGATAATCCTTACGTGGATCAAACATCACTCATATTTAATCTAACTATTTTTCCCGTATTTTTAAGATTTTTTTTTAGTTTAATGAGATTAAAAAAGTACCCTTACGACCCTTAACGGGTTATATCCACTTGTGGATTTTGAAATCTAAATTGAAAGATTGATTTATTTCCTCTTCTTTATTGGCGTATACATTATCACCGAGTTTGGATGATGGAGTCATGTATAGAAGTTCACGCAAGTGAGGAAAGTTCTCTGATTGTCATTCACTTGGCAGTGATCAGAAGCGATTATTTTACATATGGCTCAAGCAGCTCACGACTTCTGGTCTTAGATCACGTATCCTCGGGATAGCCAAGTAACATTCGTTTGAAGGCGAGCTAAAGTGAGAGGACAAACCATCTCTCCCTAAGGTTATATTCAAAAATATTTTCTGAAAATTTGAAGTTAATTCAGCAAATAGTTTCGAAAACATGAGAGTATTTTTAACTGGCTCACAAAATTTTTGGAGTTGGTATGGAAAACTTTTCCGATTCTGCTGAACCCATCGACTTAAAATTTTTACACGACCTTCTTAGTATGTATATTTGAAAGGTACTGTTTGAAGGAATACGATTTTTTATAAAAATCTCGATTTTCTAAATCACTCTGACGTGTGAAATTTTAGGACTTTTTGTTTTTGGGAAGGCGCCATTATGACAAGAATCGAAATATTTACTGGCTCTTCGATCATTACCTATATCCATCTATAGTTATAATACAATTTTTTGGTTTTGGATTTGCGATAATTTTAGGATCAAAAACTTCCACATAGTCAGATTCCTTTAATCAAGGTGCTCCTGGATATTAAGGATAATGTTCAAAATTAATCACCGATTTTTTAAGTAATTTGGTATTTATTTTATTAAATAAAATGCCATTTAAAAAGTAAGTATAATATATTTATCTGAAACTATCATTTTGACTTTAAATATTGCCAAGTGTTTCTTGTTGTTTGAAAAGGTGAAAGAGAGAGAAAGAGAAAAGAGAGAGATTTATGGAGAGAGAAGAGCAATAAATATATTTTCGGTGTTCTCTCTTTTGAATAAATTGAGAATGTTTCAAAGACATAAAAATTAATGGCAGGAGAGTATCGACTCACTGCAGAATATAATAGTTTTTTTTTTAAGACAAGCGAGTGACAAAAGAACACTCCAATTCCTCCTTAAGGTGTTTAACTTCTAACACATACATAGCTGTCAAACTGGTTCTCTCTGCTTCTTGTTCTTCGAGAAGGGGAAAGAGAGACAGAGAAAGAGAAAGCCAAACACAGATGAAAGAGTGAGATTTACGGAGAAAGAGACGCAAACAGAAAAATAGAGAGCAATAAGTATATTTTTAGTGTTTTCTCTTTTGAGTTACTTGAGAATGTTTCAAAAGTACAACAATATCATTTATAAGTAAATAGTAAAGAGGAAGATGAATTGAAGTACTAAATTTTAAGAAATATAATCCTTCTTGCAGCGTATATAATCCACATTTATAAACAATACTCGAGCATTATTGTGTATTGAGTAGGAGAGACTCTAAAGAGATGGTATTCGTTAAGTCATAAAGTTCATAAGTCGTATAATGTAATAAATGAAGAAAGCAAAGTAAGACTCTTCTTTAGGTTACCAAAATTGCCTAGAATAAAAAATATCGAACAAAGAATTTGTCCCAAATTTTGTTTTTCTAACCAAAATTCGTCTTTCAGTTCTATCAAAGACACAAGCCTACGAGTGGAACAAAGCCTTCAAAGACGATCGAGAGGCATTTGAAGATATGCCTCGTTCTAGTCAACCTTCGATCTTTTCAAGCGAGGAAAATATTAAAAAATTAAAAGATATGGTGCTTGAGAATCGTCAGGCAAGTGTTAGAGAGACGGCAAGAGATTTCTTGCGAGTGATTTTGGTGGATATTTTGAGTGTAAAACATGTTCTTCCTCGACTCGTCCCGATAAAGCTGCACTTTTCTTAAGAATACCGTAAAAAGGTTTCTTTGGACATGCTTTATCATGCGATTCCGATATGTTTAGGCAGGATGTATCATATTTTCAACTGTGTTTTTCTTAATTTTAAAGAAGTACCTTTCCTAGTGATCTCAACTCCGATATTTGTATCAAACTTAAGAAGAACATTTATAACAGTATTACATTACACTCCTATTGCTTTCCTTTTCATACTATATTTCTTGCAAATTATAGCTGAATCAGCGCTCATTTAAAATCGCTTACCTGCATCAACAAAAAAAGGTGAAAGCAAAAAAGCTCTCCAGCACTTGCCCACCGCTAACTAACAAAAGAAACTTTTCTCCTAAAAGTTATAACAATTAACAAAAAGTTAAGCAAGTTTACTGCCGCCGGCATGAAAAAGGAAACAACAACAACTAACCAAGAAAATTAAATTGTAAACATAATTAAATAAAGAACTAGGACTACCCGCTGTGATTAAAGCCACAGCATTTGCTGCACAAACTTAGCGCGCGCCAGCGCTTGCATTAAGCGAGAACGAAAGAAGAAGTTCATTAGTGTAACGGAAGTCAGCATTTCAAGTGTCTTCCGGTTTTTTACGACTTCCCTAACGCGATTTACTACCCGCTGATACCCTGCAAATGCACATAATCACATATAAAGAGAGAGAGAGAGATAGAGAGAGGGTGAGAGTGAAGTGCCGCGCATTAAATGTGCCGTCGCGCTTACAACACACACACGCACACACATATATTTACTAATTTAGATATGAGTGAAGGACAAACTTGATGGGCTAAGAGACTTAGAGACTAACGATTTAATGGTTGGTCGCATAAAGAACTAAGAACTATCACAAGTGCCGGCGGGCATAATTAAATTTTCCGAGTGGTCACCTGGCAGTTAAAGTGGAACTCTTGGCAGTCTGCAATTTAGGACTGTTTTGATGGGCAGGATGGCGGGCAGCGCTAAAGTAATGAAAAAGTATTAAGCAAGGCAGCAATAACATTGGCTTTTGTGGTGGTAAACAAAATAGTTAGCGAGCGCAGGCTTGTGGTTAAGGCGAGAAAGTTTACTCTGGTGTGCTAGCCATTAGCAGGTTGTTGTTGCACAGTTGCACTTACTCTCAAGCAGTAGATTATGCAATCTTTATACCCTGCACAGTTTCTATGAAGTTTGTCATGTAAAATTGTTACATCTATAAGGATACGTCGGAGACCCTATAGACTGTTTGTATGTATATAAGCGAACTAATCGCTAAGTTTTTGAAATATTGATACGAAATTTTGTGAAAGTTCTTTTCTCTCTCGGAGGATGCTCATTTGTCAGAATCTCTAATATTGTATCATTATGGCATATAGCTGCCATACAAAGTGATCGATCAAAATTAATTCTTTGTATGAAAAACTTTTTTATTTGACAAGGTATATTTATGACATTTGGCAAAGAATATTGACTAAAGCAAAGGTATAATATTCGAAGAAATTGTTCAGATTGGACCACTATATCATATAGCTGCGATACAAACTGAACGTTCGGAATCAAGTTCTTGTATGAAAAACTTTTTTATGTGACAAGATATCTTTATGATATTTGACTCAAATTATTGGCTACAGGAACGGTGTAATATTTGAAGAATTTGTTCAGATCGGTCTACTATATCATATAGCTGCCATATAAACTGAACGTTCAAAATCAAAATCTTGTATGAAAAACTTTTTTATTTAGCAAGATATCTTCACGAAACTTAACACGGACTATTTTCTAAAGCAATGCTATATATTCCAAAAAATTAGTTCCGATCGGACTGCAATAGCATATAGCTGCCATACAAACCGATCGAACAAAATCAAGAGTAGGATCCTTTAATACCTTTTTATTATATAAAAATACAACAGTGAAGGGTAAAATAGCTCCGAAGTTAATATGTTCTCTTCTTTTACTTTGCACAACTATTTCTTCAACACAAACACTCATTTAAGCGCATAATGCATCGCATTAACTCTGAAAATCTCTTTCTTATTATAATTTTTTATATTTTCTTGCAGCCATTAAAAAGTCAAACAAAAAATTTTCATCAATCAAATAAGGCAAGAAGCAAAGTAGAATAACAAAAAAACACTGATAAAAATATAGAACAAAAAAATCTTGCAAAACCTGGCAGCCATGGTTCCCTTGGCAGCTATGAGCCACAATTTCGAATTAATTTCCACGGTAATAAATTGAGGTGTGGCAACAAAAAGTTATTTGCAAAATATTTTTCAAGCAATTTTCTTTGCAAAGTCTGTTATACGCTTTCACCTCACTTCTTTATAGTTTTCCCTCACTTTTTTTACATTTCTCCCTCATTGCTTTTATATTTCTCCCTCTGCTCGCTTACTCTGCACAGACTTGCTGTTAACGAATTTTTCATAATTTTGCACGACAAGTGGCTTTTTGCCGGCCTGAATTCTTGTCGCGCTTGTAAGCTGTCATTAAATTTATGTTTCGCGTTGAATCTGCTCACATGCGGTGCATTAATAAACGCTTTGCTCCTTTTCTGGGCCTCTTTACGTTTGCACTTCATAAGCATTTACTTTGACACTCTTAACGGTAACCTTGTTGCTTGCTTTACACTCATTTAGCTGTGTTACTACGTTGCTCTCATGTTTGCTCAAGTGTATTGCAGTTGTCGACTATAAAAATTTCGCCCAACTTGAGTAGACAGAGGTTCAAAAAAGGCAAAAAATAAAAAGTATATACCAGATATTATAGCGTGGTACTTACACCAATATGACTTTTAAAACTGGTATGACTGTTCTTTTATCATATTTTGATGGGGACCTAAAAGTATTAAGCAGAAGGTTTCAAGGCCGGGCATGCCCTTGTAGAATCCTCAGAGGTGATCTAGTGACTACTACTGAGAGCATACTGAAATTATGGAGGGAAAACTTCTCCAGCCTGCTGTGTGGCAGTGAAAGCAAAACAACAAAAGATCGTGAAACAGATTCCCCAATCGATGCCAATGGAGCAGACGTTCCATTTCCCGACCATGAAGAAGTTCGAATAGGAGCTAACCGTTTGAAGAACAACAAAGCGGTGGAAGCCGACGAATTACCGGCTGAGCTATTTAAATACGGTGGCGAAGAACTGATAAGGTCTATGTAACAGCTTCTTTGTAGAATATGGTCGGACGGCAGCATACCCGAGGAATGAAATTTAAGTGTGCTCTGTCCAATACACAAAAAGGGAGACCGCACAATCTGCGCCAACTATCGTAGGATAAGCCTCCTCAACATCGTGGATAAGGTTCTATCGAGTCTATTGTGTGAAAGATTAAAGCCCACTGTCCATAAATTGATTGGACCTTGTAGGTGTGGCTTCAGGAAAATCAACAACAAAGAAAATCGACACAGGTGAAGAAGACTTGATTACACTTGGAGTCTCCAATTTTGCCAAACAGCGAAAGACAGAACGACTGACGTGCTATTGTAAACCCCGCTATCCGGTGCTATGAGATATGTGATTCAGGCGAATAAAGATATAAAGATAGCTACCCTTATACTGCTGTTTAGCTAAAATTTGCTGCGAAACTCTGTGACGGTCTGAGATAATATTGTCACTTGGATAATGCTTTGCTGATCTGAGAATGATTATTCAGAGAATTGAATCGATATTCGTTTCTTTACCCTTATAAAGCATATTAAGCTGACCGATCTCCCTTCCTTCTTTGGCGGGTCATTATTAGTCTAAATTTTGAAAATCAATATGAAGCTAAACCAAGTCTGGCTTGTCAAAATATATCGTAATCTGTTTTGGTATATATCTTGGCAGTCATTTGCTCAAAATATTCTTCCTTTTGTGTTATAAATCGGGATGGATCTTCTGCTTTATACTCTCTATAGATGAAATTTTCGGAAGAAGACATCGATCTTCAGACAATGCAGACAGTTTTTTACTTTGACCACTAACTTAGAACTGAGAGCTTGGTCTATAACCAGAACTTGTGCGACTGCGAGATCTTTCTGGCCCAAAGTGAGCAGTAATAGGTTCTCCTTACTATTTGCACTTAGCAATGTCAATTTCGCAGTTATTGTAGGTATTCTGAGAAAACACTGTCCAAGAGGTGCACATACGTTGCGTCTCAATATCGGTTACTCTTTGACAAAGCTGTAAGAAAGAACCCTTGTCGCTTTCTACTCTAAACCCCGGCTTTTGTTACTCTGAGTTTGAACCATCTCGGTTCATTGATCAATTAGATGATCTCTGTTAGGTGTTTTGGGTAACACAAAGCACAAATATCTGTCCAAGTGAGATCTATCGAGTTTGGATCAACTCTACAACCTGACCTAACCTATCTGAGGAGCTTAAACTCTACGTTAACTCTGAAATATATTCATGATGTTGATGATCTGAGAAGTTTAAAGGTTTGCTCTCGAAGCTCCAAGTGGATTAAAAAATATATAGGAAAAGGATTGGCAACTCTAAAAAATTTTGCTCTTCTTTGGAAGATGGGAGAGAGAGAATTCTTTATCTCGGGTTCGCTGTCAAAGCAGCTCATTCTTTCTGAACATAACGGCAAACTGCCGATCGAGAAAGCTAAGGAGCTTTGTTTGGTTCATTGGGAAAAGTTTACACATACACACATACATATGTACTATATCTCGGCAAAGGTGTAGCTGCCAGTATGCAAATAAAGCTTAAAAATTATAGTTAAGCTCGTGCGTGTGATTTCATGTTGCATGCTTGTCGGTAGTTGACGAAAATACTTTATTGCATGAAATTTTTAAAAGGTTATTGCCATGTCGCCAACTCACTGTGGCACACACGTTTTCAAGCCGACGAGTAAATATGCAGACACACACACACAAACACATATATATATTATATATGCTGAGGGCACACACATTTATCTTCTGGTTGTTTATTGCCGTGGCAAGTGCAACATGTTTGCTGTAGTTAGTTGCAGCAGGCGACATTTCTGTGCGCCAGATAATTGCATGCAACACAACGAAGTGTGACTGCTGTGGCAAGTGGAGGCATGCATTTATGTAGGTGTGTGTGTGTGTAGACAGGATATGTAAATGCATGTAGGTGCCGTTATACATATATATAAGTGTATTTGTGTGCATAACTGTTTACACAGTTGTTGTTGATGTTTGTTGTTGATTTACGGTTTGGCCGCCTTCCCATTTCTGCCACAGCTGTCTGCCACATGCATACATATATCAACATAACTGTCTCACTTGTCGCTGTGCCCATTTGTTGTTGTTATTGCTGTTATTGGCAACTATCTGTGCAACCGAAGTTATCAGCAACACTAAAGGTAAACACAAGCAATCCGTTGTAAAGCACCGTTAAGTTGCCGCACCGAGTTGCCGGATATTTGGCTTGTCTTGTCTTGTCTATTTGGCTGAGCTCGAATAGTTCATCAACGAGCAAAAGTTTATTTATTCAACTCATCAAAAAGCAATTCATCGTCTGGACGTCTGGGCGGGCCTCTCGCCTGTTAGTGTGGGTATACACCACTTGTGGGTGTGTATGCATGTGTGTGTGTGTCTGACTGCAAGTGCAAGTTTGGGTCTACGTGCAAGTTATTTTTGGCTCTTGCACTTTCTTTATTACCATTTGCCGTTATGTATGGCTGAGTATGGTATTTACTACAGCCAATCTAAAGAGCGTCTTCCACAGTCTGCCTGTGCTTTGGGAATAAATTTGTTTGATTGCTTTGTGAGCATTTATGTATGGGTGTAGAAAAAGAAGAATTAAGACTAAGAAGACTAAGAATTCTACTTCAAGTTTTTCCCTTGGTAAATTTTAGACAAAAGTCCGGTTGAGACATTTAAACTAATGTTTGCACATACAAATATTTATTGCATGTACGCAAAGTAGTTAAGTTCTTGGGGACTTGTGACCACAAACCCTGTCGGCTACTGACCCAAGTACTAAAAGTTTTCAATGAAGTAAAGCGCATACGGGTTAACTGTTTCGGTGTTTATTTATGTATACAAATGTGCCACTGTGCAGCAGTTGGATGTTTAGTAAAATAATAAGAGCTTTTGCAGTACTTTTATTACATACTATTGCCGGCAAAAAATCCTAAGACTTTTTAATTTAAATTTCACGCAAAAACCCATTCGTTGAAATATTTTTTTCTTGGTTGGTGTGACTTTTAGTGACATCTGTGACAAATGTCATATCAAAACAGTCATTAGTGTTTGGTATACTTTTACCTTTCTGAAGTACATAAAGTGCATTCAGTGATTTTTACGATGAGTGAAATTATTCAACGAAGAAATTCCATAAAATTTGGTGTGCGGAATAAAATTTCAGGTGACGAAACATGCAGAATGTTGGAAAAGACTGTTGGTGATAATTGTTTGCCCTGGAAAATTGTGTTTGATTGGTACAAATTATTCAAAGAGGGTCAAGAATGCGTTGGAATTGAAGTATGCCCAGGCCATCAACATCAACTGATGATCGATTCATCTATTAAATAGTAGCATTGGTGCTTCAGAATCGATGATTAATAGACAGAGATCTTACTGGCATCGTTGGAATATCGAAATGATCGGTGAAATCCATTTTTAAAGATCATTTGAGCCAAAGAAAAGTGAAAGCACGATTAGTTTCCAAATCACTAATTTTTTTCGAAAATCATCGCAGCATTAAGTCTGTGAAACAATGTTTTCCGACTACCAGGTTGTCTTGAAACGTATTGTTATTGGCGATGAGTCTTGGATTTATGCTTAAGGCTGGGAAACAGACGATCAGTCGGCCGAACATCGTGGCAAAGCTGAGCCGAAGTAAAAAAAACACTTAAAAGTAGGTCAAAATCAAGCTTATGTTGACAGTTTTCTACGATTATCGAGGTGCGGTGCTCTCCGAATTTCTTCCGACCGCTTAAACTGTCGGCAAGGAATACTATATGTATGTTATGCGTCATTTGACGCTATTCGCAAATGAGGCTGAAATTATGGGTAGACATCTTCAGTCTTTCGCCAAATTTTCAAGCAATATCGTGCCGCAACCACCATATTCGCCTGATTTAGCTCCGTGTGACTTTTGGCTATTCAGGAACTCAAACATGCCCTCCGGTGAAACCGTTTTGAGTCAATTGAAACATTAAAAATTAAAGCTACTCCGGTCATTCTGAAGTGACTAGAATTTAATAAGTAAATCATTCTGCTTCCCGGTTGTTTTTTAAGTGAAATATTGACGAAGAACGTCCTGGACGGCTAATAGAATTTTTGGAAGCATCACTAGAAGAAGATTGTTGGAAATTAAAAGAATAGCTGCCAGAATATTTGGGAGTTACTCAGGCAGCCACTACAAAACGTTTAAAGGCAGACGAATACATTCAATATTCAATAACAATTGGATTTCACATGAATTGATGCCAAGAAATGCTTAAGAGGGACTTTGTACATCAGAAATTCTGCTTGAACGCCACGAAAAGAAGTTGTTTTTCCAGCAGATTGTGTCTGCTGATGAGAAAGGAATCTATTATGACAATACCAAGCGCAAATAAATAATGGAATATGGCTAATCAGCAAAATCAACCGCAAAGCTGAATAACCATGACACCAATGCTTTGTATTTGGTGGGATAGGAAGGGTGTGTTGTATTATGAGCTTCTAAAACTGGGTGAAACCATTAATGGGGAACCCTATCGACTCGAGAAGCGCACGAAATTTGCGACCAGAGGCGAGGCAATAATTTGATAACCCCTCGGCCTCATATTGCAAGATTGGTTTAAAACTATTTAGAAAATAATGGTTGCGAAGTTTTGCCGTACTCGCCGTATAGCACAGATCTTGACCCTTCTGCTTACCATTTGTTCCGGTCGATGCGGAACATCTTCACTGGAATATCGTTCTCATCAGAATGGGGTATAAAAAACTGCCTTCATTTATTCGCAGTTCTTTAGAATGGAATCCACAATTTGCCAGAGAGATAGGAAAATATTATAGCTTTAGATCGGCGATCAAAGAATTTAATATTACTCTTGTATTTTCGATCAGTTGTGACCGAAATAAATATTTCCTAGGTTAAAAATGAGAAAGCTCTAATACTTAATGCCCTAAGCAAATAAACTTTAGTAAAAAGTTCTAAAGTTTTATACAAAAAGTACAAATTAATAAATTTTGGAAAAAAGTTCAAAATTTGTATAAAAATATTGGGTGGTCGAACAAGTTTTTTTTTGTATTGTGTCAATAGATATCATTGCAGTCGTATATCTCCAGTGCTACGAATCACATTGTGTCATACCATATAATGTTGGAAAAAATTAAATTCATTTTAAGTTGAAAACAAAGTTACAGCTGTTCAAAAATGAGTGAAAATAATGAAGAAATTCGCTGTATTTTGAAATTTCTTTAAAAAAATTACCCCACCAATGAAATTTGTGAAGTTTACAGAGGCGATGCTATATCAGTTCGTGCAAGCACCACATCGAGAGGAAAGATATACTTGACAATAAGCTGAGGACCAAGCATTCACCAAATTCATGATTAATGGTGACAAGACTGTTGTGCTTATGAATATGACATTGAAACTCTATAATACAATGAATGTTGCCCCCAAAAAGGAGCCGAAATTGAAACGACAAAAATTAGCTGAAGGCATTGAAGACCATTCAGGCTTACAATAAGAGTATGTAAGTTTGGATTAAGTATTAGAGCTCTTGTAAAGATATATAGTTATTAAAATACGTGAAAGTTATTTTTTTTGTAAATCCGGATTAATTTTGAATTAGTTTTGAGCACACTAATGTATTCCAATAAGTTTAGTTTAAATGAATGATGGAAGAGAATTTCTAATAGCTGTAGGTGCGGAGAAGTAACTACTTAATAAACTTGAAGTTCTTCTTCTTTACAGGCGTAGACATCGCTTACCATCGTCAGTATTGAACGTAGAGCCTTAATATCGTCTTTTCAGAATTAGTTCAAAATAATCGCTTTCATTAAATGATTTCACAAATATTTTTGTGAAGATGGTAGAATTCAGCTTAAACTTTATTCTTTAACTTCCTTAAGCTCTTATTTTCTTATGCCCTCCAACTTTATTAAAGAGTAACAGCATGCACAAATTACTTCTAATGAAAGCAATAAAAAGCCGAAAGACAATTTTACAATTCAAATTAAACTTTGCAACCCATAATGCTTGAGGAAATTTATCACCTTTAGCCGCGCCAATAGATTGTAATCTAACAAATGACAGCTTTCATTAAAACTACAACCATTCATTATCATTTAAACAAATTTTCTTTGACTGCAACAATTAAGTGAAATTTAAATTTATAGCAACAACATGCTAAACACCGTTTTATTTGTTTGTGTTGGTAGCTGGTGATTGGGGGTAACGGCATGTGGTTAAGTGTAGTTAAACCCGCACGAATGTGTCAGGCCGAGTAAACAATTCACACCTGCTAAACCTTTGTTGGTTTAATAATTTCTTGTCTAATCCCAACAAAGCGGGTTACCAACACTTAAACATACATACACACATATATATATCGGTGTCGGTGTTTAGTGAGTGGCAACTAGTAATAAGATACAAGTAAAGAGCTACATATGTATACATATATAGAGGCAAATAAACAACGTACAAACACAAACAACATACACACGTATATATGTAGATAAGTATATGTAAGTAGATACATGTTTGTGTGTATGAGTAAAGCATTTAAAGGCCATTTGGTTGTCACTGTCTACTTGTGATTGCTTGCCATCGGCGTTTATCACTGTTTGCCTATCTGCGTGTATTTGCCCATTCGCTCCGTTTGCTTGCTTGCCGGCTAACGCAAACAATGAGATGGGCATGCAAACAACCCGGCAGTCTGGCATGGCAGGCTGACAATCGGGCAACTGACAAAGGTAAGCAACGATGTGCGATGCGGATAATTGTGCATGCTTTGGAAAGGCATATACCTATTTGAAGGAGTGTTCCTTTTAATTTTATAGCATTAAATTCCGTGGGATTTAAAGAAAATTATCGTACTGAAATTTGGATTGGGTTGGAGAAGATTGATTATACATACATACATACTATTTAAAAAGTTAATATTGTGCTGCATGTTGGTTTAGTGGTGATATTTGAAGAAACTGTTAAGCTGCAATAATTTATTTTGAAAATAGTTCGAAAATTCTAAATTTTTTAATATAATATAAAACTCGGTATCCCGAAATTTCGGGATTTTGCTTAAAACAAAAAGTTGTTTCAAAACGATTTTAAAATTTACAAATCTTTGAGTAAAGTTTCGAAAATCGGTATCCCGAAATTTTGGTATTTAGGTTTCGGGATCACAATTTTGAATTAGAATTTATTTTTAGTTTTTTTACTTGACCATAAAGAACATTTTTAATTTGTTTAATATTATTTAAAATGAGCTTTAAGTAAAGTTGAGGAAATGTATTTAAATTAGTCATATATTTTAAGAAATTGCTGAGCCGAAAAAGCTGTCTAATTTTGGATCCCGAAATTCGGGATCCCGATTTTAACTAAATCGGGATTTTATTTACATAAAAATGCTTTTGGAAACGGATATGCCTAAAATCACCGAGACAATCATACAAAATCAGCACACACAGCGTCTCTAATTTCTGCGCTCAAGTATTGGTTCCCTTTTTCAAGTGTACATATACATACATAAACAAAATATTCAATCATTTTACAAATGTCTACCGAATTTACATCCATTCACTTCACTTGTCTAACTGCGTTCAACAATATGTCTTTGGCTATGGCAGCTAAGGGAATGCTGCTGAAGCGAAATGAGAGGCGACACATATTTACATTCCTAAAAATTTCGCTATGGAGCATGTAGGTTTATACAAGGGCATACTCATACGTAAATACATATATAGATATGTGTTTCTATGAGATTACTTATATGTATGCATGTGTGCGAGAGCTTACTTGCTACGATTTACATTTGCAGCCGCTGCAGACTTTTTTCAATTTCCGCGGATATATTGAAACACGTGTCTTTTCATCAAAGCTCACGCAGTTTGTTTAGGCTTTCAAAATTGTGGTGATTGTATGTGTGAGTGTTTAGTTGGAAATGTTTGTTTTTGGTTCAGCAAATTTATTGCACTCAACAAGGTTTTAACGCAAGTCTAAAACTCATTTAATTTGAGACAGAGTGAAAGTGCGTTGCAAGTGCTGAACTGATGTATTTACATATATGGGTACTCAAATTTTTGTATAAAATTATCAAAGCATGCAGAAAGAAAATTACTATTAAATTAAATTAAAATAATAATATTAGGGCTCAAGGAACGAAATCGAAATAAATGATTATAAAGTATTGTAATAAAAATCAAGCGATAATCAAACTAAACGAGGTACGCGTTGTGAAGAAAAGCGATTTTATATTTAATATTCGCGTCACTCAAACATGAAAATTAATTATATGCGCTTTTAGCTTTCCGTAACAGCGAAAAATATTATAGGATTATACAGCTTTTAACCTCTTTGAATTTGGAAATCAAACAAAAATTATCAGCAGCTGAATTGATAAATCAAAGTAGTTACGATAACTCTTTTTTACAGCTAATAAATTTTAAAAGCTTTGAAATCTGTCTGTTCAAAAAAAGGGAAAAATCTGCATTCAAATTGATTAAGTTCAAAGGGCGCATGTGTAATCTAATTAGGCGCTGCCATTACAGGGCTGGTCGGTGGCGTATACGTAACTTTTGCTTTGTATTTGGTGGGAGGCAATGTGGTATGAAAATAATTTAATTTTGAATGAGTAAAGTGCTTTTACCATTATGCACTTTTACGTTGCTAAATTGTAGCATGCGAAAATGTAAAAGGGGAGTTCAAAGGGAATGCTTTTTTATTAATATTTTTTTGCATTTAAATAATTTTAAACGCTTTTAGGTTACAAGCAAAATAGTGTGAGTAGTAGTTTTTAGAGTTGCCATTCAATCTAGGCAAAGTGTTGCTATTAAAATAATTAGATTAAACGTAAAAACTTGTAAAAATGGTGATAGAGATGTGACAGTTGCCTGCTAGTTTGAGGATTTGCGCAATTTGTTTTTGCTGCTGAAAAATATTTCGTTTAAGTTTACATTTTCCTTAAAATGTGTCAGTATTTGTGCTAAAAAAATTTATTTATTTTAAAAATACCTAAGTTTTTACTGCGGAATAAATTTATTTTTGAAGCGGTGGCGTATACGTAACCTTATGCTGATTTGAATCAAATTCATGCATGACAGGGCGTATACGTAACTTTTTGAATACAATTACTATGAATTAATATGTACTACCTTGAAATAAATTTGGTTGTAGACAAGCTTTATTAAATAAGAAAAAACTTAAACGCTGCTAGAAGTCCTTCACAAACATAAACATTTTTATATAAACGACTTATCTTGTATGGCACTATATGTATATAGTCCTGATCTGAACAATTTGTTCGGCAATTTTACTGCTATCTTGAATAATAATTTATGCCAAACTCCGTACAAAATAACTAATCAAATAAAAAAGTTTTCCATACAAAGACTTAATTAAAATCAGGACTTTTATTTTGCGTCAACAAACAAAGTAATAAATTAAAAATTGAATGCTTTTTGTTTTACTTTTAAAAACGATTTCCCCAGAAGAGTCTAGAAATGAAAAGTATGCAATTTATAAAACAAAACAGGCAAAACAGAAAATATCCACTTCTTTCTAACATCATAGAACTTGCTATTGTTCTATACAATTGTTGCACACACAAACACATCTACACAAATGCGCTTGATTTTTACACCAAAAGTGAGAGGTTTTTATTCACACGAAGTGCTCATTTGGAATGCAGTCAACAAAAAACAATGCATGCAAAAAAAAAAAACAAAAACTCGCGCCCTAAGTCCCGTCTCACAACTTTGTGAGAAATTTTCATTTCCAAACTTCGCCGTTTTGCCTGGGAACGTCACCCTAGCGCTGGAAAGCTGCACAGTCGCAGCGTCTTTTGTGTGCTCATGGTGCGTTTTGAGCAATTGGGAAAAGTTGAAATTTGGCATAATAATCAGCAGCAGCAGCGGCAGCAATGCCACAACAATAACACAAACACAGACACTGCGCACAACAAGCGTTTGGCGCAAACCATTTGTTTTGCGCATTCAGCATTCAGCGAGTAAATAATGAAAAGTACAATAACAACACAAAATAAGCACGCAAACAATATGCAGCGAAAGAATTCGAAAAGTAAAGTAATAGAAGAAAATTTCGAAAAGAAAAAAACAAACAGAAATACATCAAATATTAAGCTGAAGCGGTGCTTTGCCTGCACAGTTATTTGCATAATAAGAAAACAGCAATAAGTTGAGAAAAGAAAGCATGCTGACTTTTGAAATTTCAAAATACATATTTTCTTAGTCAGACTTTTGCCAAACCGAACTGAAAGAGAAATATTTCATAATTCTATTCATTGTTGTAGGTGTGTATGTGAACGCATAAATTCTTAATATTTCTTATGTAAATTTCTTTTTAATAAATCTTCTACTCACTGCACTGCGACTCGTCCGATTTGTCCTCGCAATCGTCGGTCATATCACAACGAAAATGCGGCGGTATGCAGTAGGTCTTATTGAAGACATATTGACCGCAGTTGATTTGGCCCGCCTCACACTCAGGTGGCGCTGGAAATTGAAAATTTACATTAATTTATTATTAAATTTTGATAATTATAAAATAGTAAAAAAAATTAATAAATAATTTAGGAAAATATTAAATTTCTGCATCTGTGTAATATTTTGTTTTGAAACTTGTGCTTAAGCGCTGGAAAAATTAGGGCAGAGTGGTGATACCAGCCAGTGTTGAGAGCCATTTTGAAGCAAAAAACAAATTTTACTGATCTCATCTAAAAATTAAAAATTAATTTCGCGTCCCAAAAACGGTTTAAAAATTAAAAATGAAAATTTTAGTACTTATTTTAGTTAAGTGCCGGTTTAAAAAATAAAAAAAATATTTCCAAACTTACAAAAAGTTCAATTTTAATAAAATTTCAACACTTTTATTGCATTTAATTAATTTTATTTATAACGTGTCAGTTCTTTTTATTTTCAGTTTCTTTCGATTTGAAAAAAAAAAAAATATTTACCAAAATTGTTGGAAATCTTTTTTTATTCCTTTTCATCTTATCTTTTAATTGAAAAAGTATTTTTTTAACTCCAATATTTAAATTCAAAAATATTTAATCAGTATCATATCTGATTTTTTTCACGGGTTAAATTTAACTTTTTTAAACATTTTTTTTGTTCCTTTTCATTCCATATTTTAATTTCAAAAATATTTTTTTAACTCCAATTTTTTAATTAAAAAATATTAAATCAATATTTTAGCTGTTTTGGATTACGAATTAAATTTAAAATTTTTGGAAAATATTTTTTATTAATTTTCATTACATTTTTTGATGAAAAAATTTTTTTTTACTACATTTTTTTAATTTAAAACTATTTAGTCAATATTATATCTAATTTTTGTCTACGGATACAATTTAAAATTTTTTGGAAAATATTTTTAATCCCCTATTTTCGATTTGAAAACTATTGTTTTTACTTTAGTTTAAAAAAAAAAATGTTTTGAGAATATTTTTTTTTTTAATTTTCATTCCATTTGTTGATTTCAAAAATCTTTTTTACTCTAATTTTTTAGTTAAAATATTTAATCAATATTATAGCTCATTTTGGCTTACGAATTAAATAAAAAAATATTGGAAAATATGAGTTTTATTGAAATGAAAAATTAATTCTGATTTTAGCATTAAGAATTTAAAATTTTTCAAATCTTAATTTTTAACAAGAAAATCGGAATTAAAAATTTAAGTTAATTTA
>CM050327.1:76952500-77063616 GCA_027475135.1 Bactrocera correcta
TTAGTGACTCTTATATACATTTTGTTATGCAAATATGTCCGAATTGGTGAATTAGAGATGTTGCTCGATGAGGATCTTTGTCAAAGGCAAGAAGAGCTTGGTCCAGCATTAGAAGAAACCCGCCAGGCCTCAATACCAGGAGAGGCACAAAAAAATGATTCTGTTGCATGACAATGCTCGGCCTCACGTCACCAAACCCGCGTGAATGGGAGGTTCTACCCCACCCACTATATTTCCCATATATTGTACCGCCCGATTATTATTTATTCCGTTCGATGTCACATGGTTTGGTTCAGGAGTAGTTCCTTTAACAAGACGACATCGAAAAATTACTTTATTCTTGGCTACAATCTCCAGAGATCACAATGAATATTCCCAATAATTCATTTGTAATCATTTCCTTACCATAAAATTGCATTTTCATTGAAAAATAGCAAGAACTTGGTTGTGTGCCAATAGTCAAAGTGTCAACTACATCTTGAGGATCTGTCACAGAACTTAACATACCCTCTTTTTCTGTGTGTGTTTATTATCGTGTCGCGTATGGTTTAAAAGGAAATTATTCTTTTACCAAAGACTAGTGCTTCGACCCCTGCTTTTTATACCATATGATCAATATTGACCCGGAGTGACAAAAAAATTTAAACAAACATCTTCAAAACCAATAAAACGAGCCAACGTAGACATTTCCGACGTAAAATTCAGGAAACCCACGTCTTTCCATCAGTATAGATGCTTGATGAATATAGGGTTCGCAACTAAGTTGTCAAACATATTTTTGGCGACCACTAGTTTGGTACAAGACTAGGAGTGGCGCGCTTTATACCCAAATTTCTAACCATAATATGTCAAGTCAATCTATAAGAAATGTTGAGATATTAAACTGAATAATTTCATTAACTGTTTCGATGTCATCGCCATTAACAGCGGTGGAAGGGCCAAGCTCATGAGGAAAATTTTCGAGGACTTCACGAACTTCTCTGCCTGCTTTGTGCCCTTTAAATTTTTCTCTAGTCTTCGTGATGAAGTAGACTACCTAAAACACTTCTGGAACATTTTCAACGGTATCGTAGCCGTTGTTCCATTAAAAATTTCATGAGAGAAAATGATAGAGATGAAAGTTTTTTTCGCCTCGTAAAAAGACAGCTGCCAAACACACACTAATTGATATATGGAGATGAAACTTCCAACCTCCAAAAACAAAAAAATTGTTTCGACCTGCGTGTGCAGTTCATATGGACCAGTCCATGACAAATGGTACAAACTATTACGTATAAAACAAAGTTCAAAATGTATTGAACCTATCAGTATATGTATAAACAATTTAATAATTTATTATAACCAGACAAAGTATTAATTAAAAATAATAACCAGTTTTAACAAAAGCTGGGCACTTTTTTAATACCAAAGCGAATTTGTTAGACACACTCATAATTTTAGAATATTGTAATTATGGTTTCGTTACGGACTTAAACTTAATTAAATTTTAATGCTATAAATAGAAAGAACAGATTGAAATCAACAGAAATTAATATTGTAAATAATTTAACTAGAAAATAAATTGCTTGCAACATCGCCATGAATACACTGCCGCATTAAATTTCGCAACAGAAAAACTAATTATCTGCCAAATCGCTTAAGAAGCTTTTGAAGTTATATAAATTACTTTCAATACAACAAAAACAACAAATTAAATTACACTCTTCAGCCATCAAGCTTAGATAATCCCTACGGCTGTTATTTGCACTCAGCGCCGAAGAAGCTGATTGAAGTACTTAGACCAGCGACAGCCTTAAATTCAATTTGCGTTTAGTCATTAAAATGATTTTCTATATTTAATCCAATATGGAAATTTATTTTGCATATTTTACGTATTTTACAGCGCAACAACAACAATCATAATAACAACAGCGTACACCTACAAATTTGGCTGCTCTGCTTCATCGCAGTACTTATCAGCAGCAACACCAGCATGGCGCTGCCCATCAGGCCGGACTCACCCATACAGACCATCATTGTGCCCTATCAGCGGCATACCGTTAGCGGTCATCCCTATCAATACCCGAAGTTGACGAGCGAAACGCGACAGGTGTTGGTGCCCGCTGTGATGGAGGTGGTGCCGCGCTTCAATCTCAATCAAGGTGAAATGGCCTTGGGCAGCCAGAAAGGTACGCCCGTGAAATTCGTGGACGGCGCCTACCCAGTCTACTATATGCCGAGCAATGTGAATGGTAAATTTAATGGGCAAATTTCGCTGCTGGAAGGCGTGGTGCAGGAGTAGTGGCGGAACGCTGAGACACTAACATACATACTTATACATACATAAATACTTAATTTGTAATTTAAATAGTTTAGTTAATGTAGAAAAGTTCTATTTTATTTCCACCCAACAAATACACTGTGATACGGCACGTGCGCAATAGTCCCATTAATGGAAATAGTTTTAATTATTTGTATATTTTAAAGAGAATATCTAATAAAGATGTGACTAAACAGCTTTAACAAACTGCAAATTATTTAATATTAAATTTGTGTTGGTAAAAATTTAGTGAAAACTCATTTGTTTTAGAAATTAGTGAAAGCTTTCATCTTTAATTTCAACTGTGGTTTAACTTGTTGTCCAGCAATCGCAGCCAAATAGGCGTCGTCTTGCTTCTTCTGGCTGGCATAATATTTGCATACCATTTGCATTTAATTAGCCATTTTTCTTTTCCAAATCATCTAATTTGCTTTTACTATATTCGTCAACCAGATTTTAGCTTAGTCAATCGGCTTTCATTCTTTCTAATTGATGGATGAGTTTTATGGAATTGACACACTTACAATTTTAATATTAACTGCTGAAGCTTTTGAAAGCTATTCACAACCGATCAATCTCCGATTTGGAGCATATTATTATATTAATACTATTTTCACATATAGTACAGATATTCGCGCATAATTTAAAAGAAACTTCATGCATAAATTAAGGGATTTTGTTTATTCAAGCTTTGTATGAGAAAGTTCACAATAAATACTACTTTTTACTAAACCAAAAGTTATCGGCATCGATGAATTTAATTATTCATCAATATTTGTTTGAATGTTTTCAAAGAAATCCCCACCAAATGTAATACACTTATGACAACGAGTTTTTCAGTCCTCAAAACACTTTGCACTTTTTGGATGGCCTTCAGCTCCTTAAGCGAATTTTATTTTACTTCTTCGATCGACGGGTTCCACGGAGCGGCAATTTCAGTATAGGGAACAAGAAAAAATCACGCGGAGTCAAATCTTGTGAACACGGTGGTTGATCGTTGGTATTCACTGAGTTCTTGGCTTTAAATTCGATCACAATTGTGGCTCGTTACGATGGTACATTATCATTGTGTAAAATCCAAGAATTATTCTTCTACAATTTCGACCGTATTTGACGGATACTCTTACGCAAATGCCTCAATACAGCTTTACTACTTCTACTTCTTGACCATCAGGAGTTTTAAGTAGCACAACACACCAGCATTTTAAACTGTCTAAATGAGAGACCTGTTAGGATCGTCCTCTTACTCTAAACTCCTGAATTATTTAGGTTTAGCGCAGTCAACTGTGATGACGGTTATGTTAACTCTAAATTTGCCTTTGGTTCTACAAGTTAGTGATTCTGGGTTCTTACTCTCCGTTATGAGGTATTTTTTTATATCAATTATTTTCCCCAGTTCCCATAAGACTTTCAGCTACCTCTGGTATTATTTTTAGCCTTAGTTAAGACATTACAACAATTTGGAATACTTGCTCAATTTGGTTCTCTCCCTCTCTCATGCGCTGGTGTTACACAGCACTTGTAAAACCAATTCTCCTCTGCAGGTCAATAGTATGGTTTACAGGCGTACGGAAATCTGTCTGCCGGAAGCCTATGCAAAGGTTTCAGAGGCACGCTGCGCTGTGCATTGGCGGTTATTTAACTGGTTTTAAACCTGCCACCTGAAAACTGGGTAGCAAAATCGGTGGAACGAATACTGGCTGCAGGATAATTCACATATAGAAGTACATAGGTTCGACAAGCACTTACTACATGATCCCACTTTTCAACTAGGAAAGAAGGTTCAAAGTTAACATAAAAAAAGATGGTTGGCGCGCAACACGGACATCTTACGGAACGGAACGATGGAGTTTTTGTAGGGATATACTATCCTGAATTAGTCATAAGGCAGCCTTTAACATTTGCCGGACCACTGCAATATATTTCAAGCTGAGCTCTTTGCTATTTGCTAACCGCGGAGCTGGTCTCTAATGCACCTGCAGACAACTCCAAAGTCAACATCTACCTAGACAGCCAAGCAGCAATCAAGGCAGTAAGGCAAGTATCAGATATCGAACAGAAGTGTCTGAGGAAGAAGCAGCACTGGAACTTGTTGCCAGATGTAAGCAACTTCACTTCTACTGGATCCCAGATCACAAAGGTATCGAGGGCAATGAAATAGCGGACGAGATTGCCAAGATTTGTGTACGACTAACACCCGAAGACATGATCAACACTATCAAACCCATATATCAACTAGACAACGAGCTGAACAGAATCATGGTAAAGAAATCAACCCCGAAGGAACGAGCTACCTTCGTGAAAAATTGCAAAATTTATGTGTAATTGGTATTACACAAAATTTCTATTAGATAAAAGAGACGGTAGGAACATGATCGGAATACCAACTGGTCAATGTCTAGGCTAACAGATCTACAGGACTGCAGGAAACATCTACTGGAAACTGAGACTACAGAGTCTCCTCATGGACGTAGTAACTGAATTCTGTCTAGTATATGCATGGCTTATTGATAGCTCAAAAGCAAATTATTGCTCATTTCTGTTAAAAATGAGGTTTTAGTAGAAATTTAGGCTCGTTCAAAGACACTTTATTAAAGTCGACGGCGTTTGCTTGAATATCTGGGAACCCTAGACAGGAAATTTTAAATTTGCCACGAAGTTTGAAACACGCAGAAGAAAACGTCGGAGACGGAGATTTATATAGCATATAAATACTCAGCGTAACGATCTAAGTCGATTTAGCCATGCCCGTCCGCATGTTTATCTTTCCGTCTGAATACGAGTTATGACAATTAAGTAATAACTTAAACTCTTTGTAACATCGCAACACCTGGGCACGACTAAGAGCACTATCACCATATACTCTTACAATTTTAGCGTACGTTTCCGAAGCTGTTTCGCCCAATCTGGCGCAAAATTTTATCGCGACGCGTTGCTCTTGATTTCGTTTTTCCATTTTCGTGATGAGCACTATAGACACACGTCTACTCAACTTGACGCAGCAGGCGAACTAAACAAGCTAGAGCGATGGGACATATATCAGTGGAAAGGCCAGGGATGCCGAAAAAAGAGAAATGGAATTTCAAGGTCACAGGTTTACCACAAGCGCGGCAATAAAATAAGTCTCATTACTTAATTGTCAAACCTCGTATAAGCGAAATATTTCCTTAGTTTTTGAGATATCGATCAGAGATTTTGCATACGTCGTTTTCTTCTCAAGATACTGCTCATTTGCTGCAACCGGAATATAAAAACAATATGGAAACCTTTTTTTATGTCACTAGTTATTTTCACGAAATTTAGTACAGATTGTATATCTAACCATATTTTATTGCAAATTGATCAATTAGTATTTAATTACTGAAAAATATTTAATTGTGGTAGCAAGTCAATGGAGACCTTTACGGCTTATATTCAAACTCTTCTAATTTGTAATTATAATTCAAATGAAATTTATGATATTAAAATCTTTTGATGCCATATTTTGCTTACTCAAATATTGAACTTAAATTCAGAGAAACCCATTTTATTCTACATAATTCCTTTAAATATAGAATCCTTTCACAAAACTCCATAAAAGCACTTAATTAGGTTTCTGAAATATAATAAAAAATATAAAGTTATAAATCTCAGCGCGTACAATACCTGACCGCAACTTTGACATGAATTAACCCTATAAACCCACTAGCAAAAACTGCTACAATCGCAACCGCGCTTGGTGCTCTAAAAGCGCCCAGTAAACTAAGCCCTGAACTAACGGTACAATAATATTTGCCATTGAGAGCCGCTTAACAAGCAAAACTTGCAACAAATGCTTGTCGTGATATAAAAATATAAGTAATAACAACAAAAATAGTGTGACTGGTGTTGATCACAATAATAACAGCAGCAGCACTAACCAGAACAACAAGAACAAAGTTAGTAAGGCACCCCACAGAGTGTAGTTTCAAATCCTGCTAACAAAAGCAAAAAACCGTTAACAATAGGTGTCGCCGCAGCGGTAACGGCAAGCTGTGAACAATAACAGCAACCAACATTGCCAACAACTAACGTCAATACCAGTGGCAACACTATCATTAGACGTGAAAACCGCAAAGCAAACGCAGCGTGGCGGATGAGGGTGGCGGCTCAGTAACAGCTGAAGTAAAAAAGAAATAATGCTGCTACTGGTGTGGGTCTGTGGCGACGAGCTGCTGATTGAAAAAGGAAATAGCAGCGCGGAGAGAGTTGGTGGCGCTTGTGAGGTCGCAACGCTTAGCCGTTATTGCGACCCCTAATTATATGCAGCAAATGCAAAATCAAACTTAAAGATATACACGATTTATGCACTGAGAGAAATATTTATTAAAATACTTTGTTTAAAATGTCAATATTCTTAATTACGGTCTTCAAGAGATGTTAAAGAAATTATTTAAAAATTAAACTGTTATTTTTGAATGTGGAACCAAGATTGTTCTAAAGTCACTCAATTTTTTCAGATAACAGTGTTGCGTTAATGTCTGTGAAACAATGCTCTTCGACTACCAGGATCTTATGAATACTCAAGTCAATTAGTTTTGGATCAATTTTTACGACCCGGAAACAGACGACGAGTCTGCCGAATATTGTAGCAAAGGTGATCCGAAGCCGACAAAACCACGTCAAAGTCAAGGGATCTAGTATACTGTTCAGAAGTTAACCTTTTATTCAACGCACTAGAAAATAAACGTAATCCATGTGATTGGATTAGTTTAAAGGCGGTATTGGTTAAAAACGGTAACATATATCTATCTGAAGAAATCCTATGAGAATATGAGAGTTCTTTTAGAGCACATCCGCTATCATGAGTATAGTTGGGCAATATGTGGAGACCTAAAAGTAATAGAACTTTTTCTTGGAATGCAACTATGATATACGAAATATTGGTGCTTCCTTTGGTCAGGCACTCACTCCGTGGAAAAAAACGTTACCAGTAATTCCAAAAATGTATTACTACCACCCTGCATATTAAATTGGGTTTAATGAAGAATTTTGTTAAGACAATGGACAGAAATGGAAGAGGGTTCTTGTATCTGCAACAAAAATTTCCAAGTGTCAGTGAAGCAGAAATTAAGGAGGGCATATTTGTGTGAACTACTTACTGCCTATAAAAAAATGGGATGCAACATGCCCCTTAAAATTCACTTTCTGGAATCTCATCTGGATTTTGCCCGAAAATTAGGGGCCGTAAGTGACGAACATTGGGAACGGTTCCACCAAGATATTTTTGCTTTGGAGAAACAGTACCAAGGCAAGTGCAGTGCCAGTTTGGTTGCCAATTACTGTTGAACATTGTTAAAAGATACTCCAAAAACAAAATATGGCCGAAAAATATCGACAATAACATTTTAAGGTACTCTTTGGTTAATAAAATAATAGACAATAATATATCAATCGCTGTTTTTTTTTTTAACAAAAATTCTCATAGCAAAAAAAATATAGGTGATGGAAGAGATCTGTAGCTATTTTCTGCATTTGTGGCAATTTTTACATTTGTTTAAACACTTTGTTCTATTCATTTCACAAAAAACAAGTGGACATTTGTTTACCAGTGTTATCGAGGTGTGCTATTCTTCGTAATTTTTAGGCAGGTTGGGTTAGGTTATACTGATTGGCTATCACGCTCTACCAAACAGAAGTTCAGTTCAACGTATTCTCCGAATATTAAGTAACACTTGGTATGTAATGTTGGTACCTCATATAGTCCTTGGCACTGCAAAGCACATAGATATCCAAGACAAGTTCTAGGTAAGGCCAAATAGAAGCTAAGGAGATGTTATAGCGCCTCTATCATGCTTATTTCCCTGCATTTTTTGCTTGCGTCACTAGGCAAAACGCCGCCCTGCAGTTTATTTTGAGACCTTATATGTAAAGAGCAAGCGTGTTTTCCTTCTGAGCCCTTGCAAAAAGTCCTTGCAATCCGACAGGTCTTTAAGGCATTTCAACTCAGCCTTATTCATCAATCAGACCTTTCAGAAATTTCCCTATGTCCCGTTTTTAGCGACTTGATAATTACCTGTTCTTGTTCAATAGTCAGATGGATGGCACTTTCAGGCAATCTCATCAGATATTTCTTTTTCCGGAAGGCTTTTATGACCTGAAAATTTTTCGGCAATACTGTCTTCGGGGTTCTGTGAACATTAACTAACGATATGAAATTATTTCCTTAATCTCAGCTTGGCTATCGTATCGATCTTATTTATGTTGGTTCTTGCGTTATCTGCTATTTCAGCAGCTTTCGTAATCCCCAGTATTCCGGAAGCTTGAAGGTCGCATAATATCTTACTCCGCGTTCCGATAAACAAAAATATCTTTATGTGATGTTTCCACCTAATTTGTAACCCAAAAGTTTAATCGACATTAAAAAATATAAGAATATTTCAAAAAATATTATAAATAAATAAATATTATAAATATTATAAATAAACATTCAACTTTCGCGCAGTGTACTTCAAGCACTTCCTCCGAATACTTTCAAATTCCTTTTGCCGACAGAGTCATTATTGCCATGCTTATTATTATTATAAATGTTGTTGTTGTTATTACAATTTTCAATCGTTGTTGTTGTTGGCTTAAAACGCATTTTAGCTGCTAGTTAACTAAAAGCAATTTCACACAAGCTACAACAACTCTGCTGCCGATGCGCCATGTGCCACCAGAGCCAGTAAGCTGCTTTGCTTTCCGCAAAAGCCCAACAGGCAACAACAACAACAGGAAGGCATAACAAAAACTAAACTTGAAACTTGCTGCTTTAAAATCGCACCGCAATGAGCAACGTGGCCAAACTGTGTCTTATGTTCGTTAGCCGAGGTAATTGTTGTTGCCCGCCGTTGCCACGACCAACAACAGCATTATTGTCTGGGCTATCGTGTTGCACGGCGACGAAAATGCAAATTTGATTTTTTAAGCCGTTCAACGACAGCGTCTGTCACTGAACTCTACTTAGCAGCGACGCACTCTAACCACACACACCCTGATTCCATATACTAACAAGTTGCCGTTTGTTGCAAGTGCAACTTCCATGTTCGGCACCTGCATTATTTCGTTGCTCGCACTGTCGCGCGCCATTAAGGTTCGCCTGCTGTTGGCTTGTAAGTGCCGTTCGATGTGTTGCACCGTTTTTGTTGCATACTTTGAGGCGCACACGCGCGTCTAAACGTAAAATATTCAATTAAGAAACTTTTCTTAATTTCACACAGACACACACATGTACGCTCGTGTCGTTGCCGTTGCGCGTTATTTTTATTGCCACTTGCCGTCATGTGGCAGCAACATGGCCATGAAAAACACTACAAGTTGGCATTTTAAGCCAGCGGGCTCAGCAGCTTGTTGGCACTTCCACTTTTTGCCTCCGTATTTACTTATTCCTTTACGGCGTTTTTGTTTTGTGATTTTTTGCTTAACTTTTACCGCTTTAACGGTGTCTTGAGACCGAAAGGTGTTGCGGTAAAAAGTTTCTTGCGGCTGCTCTTTGTGCCAGTGATTTACGGTGCTTATGTTGCAAGTGTTTTTTTTTTTTTTTTTTTTGTTTTTGTTTATATTAGTTTTTTTGTTCACTGCATGTGGCAACCCTATGCAAGTGCATATTTAATTTGTGTTTGAGTGGCGTGCGCGTATTTGCTTGTATGTGCAGGTGTGTGTGTATGCGTGTGTGCCGCGCATTGTTGTGGCCACCAAAGTTGGTGCAACAAATATGCGTAAAGCAAATGCACGGCACCGCAATGCCACATTGCACTCCTGTGGCTTTCAGTGCAGCTATTGCTGCGGCCACCGCCCACCTCTCCTGTTTGTAGTTGCAACTTCCTTTTTTGTTTTAATGAGCGCACATGCTTTTTATTAGCTTTTTGTGGCCGCCACTGCCGTTGCCGTTGCCGCTGCATAAAAATTTGAATTTCAAATTTTGCGGTTAATTTAATTTCGCTACGCTCTCTGCGGCTGCCATGTTTGTTCATAGTTTACAGCAATTCAAGCGCTGTCGCGGCCTGACGGCTTATCAAAGTGCAATTAGAAATGAAGGCGTTATGAACAAATGAAGTAATTGTTAGTGTGTTTGTAGCAAATAAAATTTTGCAATTGTTGAAATTAAATTTTATACAAATTTATTTAATATAAATATTAAAAAAAATTTAAGGTTAAGTTGAGCGTACGGATGTCACACATTTAAATTTAGGGGGTGTACCAAATTCAGACATAGCAGCGCATAGGCAGCTCCTTTTCGTACTGTCAAAAACAGATTTGAAAACAACAAAGAGGTAGTCGATCTTCTTTCCACGGGGCTTTCCAAGTTTCATGCTAAATATCTAATCAATTTTTGATTTTATAAGCCTGAAGCCTCTCAGAGAGATAGGAGTGCAAGTCGAGAAAATCATTTGGCTGTCTGTTGTGATTACAGCTTCTCGATGTCGAACCTGCCTTATGTTTGTTGACGTGCGTTTTATGGCTCTGTAAAAAGGTGAACAGCCAAACTTATAGTACATGAAGACGACAAAATTAAAATAGTAAAGTGCAAGTCCTTGCGCTCTTAGAACTGCTCAATTTCGGCTAACGTAAAGATAAATGTCAGTGAGCCGAATATGGTATCCTTTACAAGGGGGTGCAGATCCTTCATATTCGCCTCAGTGGTAGAGTTAACTATTGAGGATAATAATATGTACTTGAGAGTAATTGAATTGAAAAAATTCAGTAGTACTCTCTATGCTTATAAGAATATGATAGAATTAACATGAAGCCTATCATTTCAAGTCAAGTCCATCTGGCTTTACGATGCTTTGGCGTGAAGGACCACTGTCAGTAAAAGCTAATGCAGGAAACCTTAGAAGCGAATACAGCGACCCGCTGCTCTTTGCTTAACAGCAGTACTAAGAACCACTCCAACGGCTGCACTTGACAGGCCATCTGCCATCAATTGATAACGCAGTGGAAAGCCGGGCAGTGAAATTAGCTACCTAGCGGCGTTAGGTGAATTTTCCACAAGAATCTTTTACCCGAACTTTCAACATCTACATGGACAGAAAAAATATCAATACACAAAAAAGTATTCTGAAATTGCTAATAAATTCAAAATATTTCAAAATTATTCAGCATTGTTTATTTTGTCGCTCTCAAAGCAATCCCCTCCAGATGTAACACACTTATGCCAGCGATTTTTCCAGTCCTCGAAACAATTGGCTCTCAGCTCCTTCAGCGAATTCGGATTTTTCTCTTCGATCGACTGAAAAAGTGTTCGACGGGGCGCCAATTTCAGTGTGAGCAACAAAAACAAATCACATGAAGCCAAAACTGATGATTATGGTGGTTGATCGATGGTATTTATTGCGATTTGGCTTTATATTCGGTCACAATCGTGGCTCGATGCGATGGGGCATTATTATCGTGTAAAATCCGTAAATTGTTCTTCCACAATTGCGCATATTTTCGATGAATGTTCTTATGCTAACGCCTCAAATAGAAGTCCTTATTGACCGTCTATCCTTCCGGAACAAATTCAAGATACACCAAACCACGAATATCAAAAGAACAATCGCCTTGATTTTTGAGCGGCTTTGGTGTGTTTATTATTATTATTTTTATTATTATTATTATTATTATTATTATTATTATTATTATTATTATTATTATTATTATTATTATTATTATTATTATTATTATTATTATTATTATTATTATTATTATTATTATTATTATTATTATTATTATTATTATTATTATTATTATTATTATTATTAATTTTTTTTTTTTTTTTGTTTCGGCTTGCTGTTTTCCTCCATAATTGTTGATTTATTAGCATGTCAAGCTCATAAAGCCATGTCTCATCGGCAGTTATAATGCTTTCACGGCATTTGGGATCGGAATTATTTTTGAAAACAATTCAGCTTTATCGGGATGAGTTAAGCAAGAAAGCGTTTCATACCCAAAATATCTACAAAATAATTTTAACGGACTCATGAGAGATTTCGAGCGCTCTTGTCATTTCTTTAATATCTCCCTGCAAATTTTCAAGCAGTTGGAGAGATCGAAGGTCATCGAGACCGATTCACGTCTTCAGCGATCTCTCGACCGTCTTTTAGGGTTTCGTACTACTCCTAGGCTTGTGTTTTTGATAAAAGTGAATAACCGAAGACCTTGTTCAATGATTTTGTATACGAAATTTGTTTAGAAATACGAAATTGTATCCATTGTAAAAGTCGCAACGCACTGCTGAGGTGTAGCGGCTTAAGCAGTTGCTGTAAACAAGCTGGTTGACAAATCGACAGCATATTTGGCATAGCAATTTTTCACAGTGTACACGTCGATAGCCAAGCAGCAATTAAAGCAATCGCTTCCGCCAATTTTCAAATTAAGAGATGACATGTATACGTGATATAGCACAACGGGCTACACAAACTAAGCTATTTTTCAAGTTTGCCTAACCAATATGTTGTATTTTAATGACTTATTTTGGCTAGTAGATTATACTTCAAAGAAAAGGTCAACAATGTTACTAATTTTCACCAAAATTGCACTAAATTTTTTTTAAACATATATAAATGTTCTCCTTTTCCTGGAACTAGCCTCAACTAATATCAAATATTTCTCTTACAGCAATAATTCTAATATAACAATAATGAAAATATTTTTTCAATTTGTTTCATTTAATTTTATAAAGAGTGACAGCCCTTCTAAAAATATACGAATGATGTAACAGTTCATTTTTTTATTAATTTAATAAAATGAAGGTTTTCAAAGGGGTGATAACCATTCTTCAAAATAATTTTAACCAAAAGTACTTTTGAACAACTGTACTATAATATCCGTATAACAATTATTCATACATCTCATTACTGAAAAAAAACCTAAATAGGTGGCAGCGTTCCACAAAAATCTGTTCTAACTGAAAGCTTTCATTAGAATATTTATTATTTTAATTTATTTTATTTATCTCATTTAAAAAATTTCCAACAAGTGGCAACCTTCTGTATCTGCACCAAAGTTCATACATTAAAACGAGATTGCGTTTAGCAAATAACTAAAAGATCTATGTAATATTACACTCATCACATCTGTCTAATGACAGTCAACAGTACCAACTTTCATAAAAAACTTAAATCGCAATAAAAACAGCTAATTAAAATTCATCAATTTTATTTACTTACAGTTGTTTGCTAAACTTTAACGCAAAAACTGCAACTTTCAACTAAGCCTCTTGGGTACAAATAAATACACATGTATGGTAATTATGCAAACAAAACTCATACGCCATGGTGTACGCGTACATATTGACACACACATATGTGGAGCATATAGTTCAGCATTTCTTGCCAATGGCAAATAAATAATAGAAATTAATTAACGCTTTTAGCACTCTATTCACCACACATAAATTATTATTAAGCAACAACAACAGCAAAAACACAAATTTACAACTAGAAAGCATTATGGGAAACTAACACACGCAAAAAAATGGAATTTATAGAGAAACTGTGCCCTGCGGGAGTTTGTTGCATAATGAATTAGTAAATGAATGAATGACGGAATGAATGTTTTATATAAATGCAAAAACAAATTTAGATTTCTGTGGCGCTGGCAGTGTTTTGCATTTGAGTTGACGTTAATGCATTAGGGGTGTGCTTAATTGCTTATAGATTTTTTTATGGCACATTGAGTTCGCCGCGAAATGTGTAACATTATGTTTTCAGCAAAGTTTTTATTTGGTTGGAACTAGGGATATCGGTTTACTATAGCGTACGACTGCCATACAACTGATCGGGAGTAAGAGCGTGTATGGAAAACTCTCGCATTTGACGAGATATCTTCATGAAATTCGGCCTGAGTTATTGCCTAAGACCTTAATGCAATCTCTTGAAAAATTATTTAGATCGGATGACTATAGCATATAGCTGTCATACAAACTAAACGATCGGTAACAAGGGCGAGTATGAAAAACTCTTATATTTGGCGAGATATCTTCATGAAATTTGACGTGGATTATTATTCTGCACAACGGGGTAATCTTTGAATAAAAGTGTTAAAATCGGATCACTATAGCATATAGCTGCCGTACAAACTGACCGTTCAAAATAAAATTATTTAAGGAAGCTTTTGTATTTGTCAAGGGTATTATAGCTTCGGATCAGCTAAATCTTCGATGACATCAAACAACATCAAGCCTTACAACGTATTAAACGAAATTTTAACATAAGATTCAGCCTAATGTCCACCCACATGCACACAACGTACTTAGCAATATTCCCTGCACTAAGTTATTTCTGCATATTACATTTAAATCTGTTTATAATTCATTAAAAATTGTGAAATTAGTTTGTTGCTGTGCGTGTGGCAACGCAGGTTCGCCGAAACATAAAAACACATGCTTACAAATATAATGAGCGCTCTGATCGCTGGTGTGGAAATTAACGCAAGCATATTGTAATAAGCCGTTATGTTGCATAAACGTTCACAAATGCATACATAGATATGTGTGGAATTGCGTTGCTATTGAAGGTTACCATATGTTTGCTTTTTGTGTGCTTAGCCGCCATAATATTCGAAATTTCATTATTCAAAACAATTTTTCCCACATTTTGTTCCATTTTTAATTGTTTTGCATCACTCATTTGTTTACTGTTATTAATACCAATATTCTCATCGAATTTATTTTGGCGCTACTAACGGTATTTTGAACACAATGCGCTGAATTTTAGAAAAATATTTGTTTTTGCTCTGTCATTCTTTCAACGTGGTGCGAATTTTGTGAAATTTCGTGCAAAATATTTTGCTCTTTCGGTCATTTTTGCACTTTGTTACTAAATTATGTCAAGAGAAACTAAATATTTTGCTTTTTATTAATTTTGTAATTTTGTGTGTTTTCAGCTCAATTCCGTTGCAATAATAACATTGGTTTCAGCATTAATGCTTAATGATTTTAGCTGATTTTATAATTTAGCTGAGAATTTTATTTGCAGCAAAAAATGAAAAATTTAATTGCACTACTGCTTTGATTTAAACAATTTATATATAAAGTCACATGCAATTCTTATATGATAATGATTACACGAAAAAGTTTACTTAATCTTGAACATAGAAATTCAACTAACAGAGACATTCAAACCATGCTGTAAGTAACTAGGAAGGTGAATACCAGTCCGACCACTCACTTAGACATTTAAGAAGCCCATTTTGAAATCAATGAGACTAAAATCTTTTCAAAGTATTACGTTTTCCCTGCACCACCCTGTGCTTCTGATAAAATATCATCAGGAAGTCCTAGACTTATAGTTGCGATTCGTTTCCTACAATCGCATAAACGATGTTTGACAGTTTTCACCTTTTCTATTTCCTGACAGCTTCTACAATTGTTGTTGTATTGTATTTCAGTGACTGTAGTGACCTCTTAACCCACTTACTATAATTCTTATATCATTTTTTCTGAATTTTAGTAATCGACATATTCCATTCATACCACATTGCCGCCTACTTGCTGAGTAAATTATTGATTGACTCCAACGAGACTCGACTTTATTTATAACATTTTTCCGAAAAGTGATGATTTGCGGAAAGCAATAACTTATTTGTTTCCATGCAGAGTCGCAGCGAATGCTTATCGAGGCATATGGTGATCGTACTTGACCAGAAACAACATGCAAATGATGGTTTCAATGGTTCAGAGATAATGATTTTGATGTTAGAAATAAAGAACGTGGAAGACCACCAAAAAAGTTGAAAGACGCTCAATATTCCTTGAATGAAAATTATACTTTGAATCAAAAGCAAATGGCAGCCTTGTTGAATGTTGCACAACAGACAATTACAGATTGTTGGAAAGCTTTGTCAAAGTTCGAAAAGTGTGGAAAATGTGTGCTACATGCATTGAATGAAAGACAAATAGAAAACAGAAAAAATAAATCTTTTAAAATATTTCTTCAAAGACACGAAAGAAAATCAGTGTTGCAACGAATTGTACTAGCGATAAAAAATGGATTTTAAAAATCCTAAATGGAGAAAATCATGGGTTTATCCGGAACAACCGTCAACATCGACTGCAAAAACAGATCGATTCGGTAAGAAGTCAATGCTCCGTTTTTGTTAGGATCAGAAGGTGGTATATCAAAACCTGGTAAAACTGTTAATGCCAATCCCGACAACAAATGATCTATTTGAACCATGCATACATCGAAAAACGCCCACAATGGGTCAGAAGACTCAGCAAAGTAATTTTGTTACACCACAATGCACCTACACACAAAGCAAAATCTGTTCAGGATACAATCAAAGTACTTGTGTGGAAGCTGCTAGTCTACCCGTCGTGATCACCACACTTGTATCCTTCCGAGCGCCCTTCGATTCCTATGCAGACCTCGAAAATTGAGTGCGTGATTGGTTTATTTCAAAAGATGAACATTTTTATTGTCATGATATCCACAAATTGCCAAAAAAGACAATACTTTGAAAAAATATTTTTACTTTCCCAATCAAGATGAGTATTTCATTTCCATCAAAACAAAACATAATTTCGGGAAGCAAAATTGGGGACCAGTTTTAAGTTGAAACCTAAATGGGTTCAACATATTTCTTGACCATATATACAAACTAAATTCGCTTTAGTTGAAATTTCATATGTCAAAAACTACTCTAGGAATATCAAGCAAACTAAATGCTCATCATAATATCAACATTCTTACGTTCCGCAGTGGAAATGGGAAAAATTAGATTACGTCTTGTCCTACTTGCCACATTTCACAATTATTAATTCGATACGATCTTTACACTTTACATTATATTAATCAAACAAACAGAACAGTATCATGATGATACCGCATATCTCACTCAAAATACCCAGGTACGGAATATATTGATGCCAGTGCCTATATCTGAAACCGCAATTATGGTTGAAAATTTGAGACATATTTATTAAAGAAAATGCATCAAAAATTAGTAAAACTAGGTCAAGAGTTCCACTTTTCCTCACATACCTATTTTTCAAATTTCACTTTTCATTTCCGGTTGACTTTATGTCGCATATGGTATATGATATGTATTATAAGAAATACCAGAGAGCGTCTTTCTTTGACACAAATAATACGCCATAAAAGTAGAGGCATTAATCATCTCAATATTTCTTCACATATGTATCTAATCAAGTGAATTCTGGCTCTATATTTCATATTGTTTTGGTCTATATATGCAATACGACATTTGAATGAAATTAGGTGTACATTTCCATATCTCAAAACCGAGTCCTAACATAAGGTTAGTCACGATTTCCTCATTCAATCAATATTATAAATTTTTTATCTTTAATTAAGCAAAAATTTAACTACTAAAATTTTTTTCCAAACACTTTGCTTTGCCGCACAACATATATAAGTTACCATTTCTAAATTCAACTTGATTTAATTTTATTTCTCTCTAAATGCACCTTTACTCTCAAATGCAAGCAAGTGTGCAAATGCCAAATATATATGGCACTTCATTAATCTGCGCTTAAGTGGAAAAATGTTAAATACTCAGCTTGTCAGAAGTCACAAAATCTGGAACTGCACATAGGTGTAACAACAAAAAGCACTTGTGCAACTACATAAAACAAAAACACAAAAATTTCACAAATATACATATATATACATATGTGTTAACAATTGCCAACAGTGTCTAGCGTAGCTACTGAGCAGATGAGCTGCGAAACACACATATACACTAATACTATTAGTGGGCGGTAACCCCTTGTTCATGAGTGTTCCTCCACCTTTTTAACTTTTTGCTGCTAGTTTAACTCCAAATATCAGTGACATCGAAGACAAATTGCACACAACACAATGACAAATTATTTCGCATTCACTACACACAGCCATTAATTTTCGCTTTTTATAGGTAAGTACATGAGTGCCCACACCTGCCTTGCTGCTTAGATACATACATACATACATATATGTTTAACTACAATAAGTTCAGAGAGGTGCGAGTGTGTGCATTTGCAAGGTGATTGAGGTGATTTGTGGGCGTTACCATTGTGAATTTTCTAAAAGATCACTATAGAAACACATATATATTGTATTCCCATATATATATAATTATTTATATTTGTATGTGTCTGAGTTACGCCTCGTATAGTTTTGCAGGTGTGTATGCGCCCGGCACATATAACCTCACTTTCTTTCACTCTCACTTCCACTCGCCGCCCATTTGAAATTAACTGAAGACAATTTTGTTGAAATTAAGCGCAGACAGGAATTTATGCACTTTGGCGCTTTCGCTTCATTTATCACTGATTTTTGTTGGTGTGGGTGAGTGCATGTGCAATAAATAAATTGAAGTCAGTGAAATAGCAAACAGTGCAGTGGAGATGGTATAAAATTCATTCAAATGTGTGTATGTGTGTGTGAATAATAAATTTACAATGTGGCTTATAATTAGCGCTGCCTTTAAAAAAAATTGCACTAAGTTCAATTATTGCTTGCAAATTTGCCTTCTAATTGATTATCACTCATACGCCTCGGTGGCTCTCAGATAATGCATGCGTTCTTCAAAACGCATTGTGAATGTAGTTACATTAATAAAAGGCTCATTGGAGCATATTGCAATTGGAAGAACTTATTAATTTAAGACAATAGCAATTATTGTCTTGTTAAGTTAAGAGAAGCGAATAAAGTACAATTGTTTTAAATTACTAGTTTATGACTTAACCGATACATTCCGGATAAAAAATCAAGAATCAAAGGTAACGATTTTTTATATCAACAAAATGATAATTTTTTAAAAGATATCAAACACAAAGTAAAGTAAAGAAAAAATTTGAACCAAAAGCGACTATGAATTGTAATATATATGAACTCCTTTTCCAAGTGCTCGAGCTTACGGTGTGGTTTTCATTCAAAAATAGCAGTATAGTTAGGTTTAGAGTTCGGTTCTAAGAGTGATCTAGCTTGAACATCAAAGAACGGCGGTCTGTTGTGTTATCCAAAAATTGCAATATAATAGATCACAAGACTCTTACAAGTCGACAAAGCACTTTGAGCGTATCACAAATATGTCAGTCAGCCGAAAGTAAGACTGCTGAGATGTTTCAGCCTAAGTAAAGTCTGGACAATGGAGGAGAAAGTACCCGAATATTTCCACTTCGCCCTTCTTCATACAACTTTCACAGCAACTTGAGCAGTGAAAAAACCAGCAATTATTGAAGGAGTCGAGAATTTCGGCGTGTCCTTGTTCGGACCCCTTCATATGCCCAGCTTCTCTGAGCCTTCTCAGCAATGCACCCGACGGCAATGTCCCGGGTGTTATTTACAAAATGGCATTAAGTGCTACTGTTGGTCAAGTACACTGTGCACCAGAGATACCGATGAGCGCCGCTTTTTGGATACGTTCAAGCTTCTTAACAAATATAGTATTTTCCATCAGGTAAATATACCATAGAAAATTATTGTCTTGACTTCGATTTCGTAGAGCCAAAACCCACCTTTTCCCCAAAGCTATTCTACAACATTAAAAGGCAGCTAAAACTTTCCTTAATAACTGTAGTCAGTACCAGGAAAAAATATAGGTTATGTAATATTAAAAATATTCAATTTTTTCAAACTAGTTGTGCTTCTTCTAAAATGTAACCGCTTAGTCCAAGATATAGTTTTATAGAAACAGCAACATAAAATTTGCTGGAACGATAAATAGGAGACAAATGGTCCGCTCATAATACAAGGTGCCAAAGTAAACAGGACTTTTTGAATCTAGCGCCCCCTGGTAGCGTCATCTATATGTTGAATGGTGCGTTAATTCTGCTATCTTTATCGATTATCTAGTGGGAATTTCATGACATTTCATAGAGTGGAAGTGAAGTTATTGCGTTTTAAGTGTCAGTATGTTGATGATTTAAACGTTTTCAAAGTGATCGTGAGGCCATAAATGACGATCAACATGTGAGCCAATCAAAATCCGTGATCACCGGAAATTCCATCGAAACTGTGCGAAACTTGGACTTACGAAAGGTGTGTGCACGATTTGTTCCGCACAAATTGACTGACGACCAAAAATTGTTCAGAATCCAACATTCGAAGGAAAATTATTTGACCAAAACTCACATTTTAACCATTAACCACTCCCCGTATTCACCTGATATAGCACCGTGCGACTTCTTCCTTTTCAAAAAAATGAATTTTCCTATGAAAGGAAAACGTTATGCAGACGGCCGTTCAAAAGGCTTGCATCGGCATACTGGCGTCCATACCGGCTAACGAGCTAAAACACTCGTTCGACATGCTTTTGGACCTTGCAAAAAGCTGTATTAAAGCAGAAGGAGACTATTTCGAATAAGATAAATTGATTTTGCCGAAAAAAACATTTTTCTGTTTTTTTTTTAAGTCCTGTTTACTTTGGAATGCACCTTGTATTAATGATGAAATATTGTATGTAATACCTTTTTGTGTGGTCAGTTCTGCAATGCCAAAGGCTTCTCATCTTTCACAAGAGAAGCTGATCAATTTATTTCTTTATGGTTACTCTTTATAATTTAATTTTTTTTTTAAGATGCATGAAGATTTTCATTCTACACAAGGAAAACTGGCGTATAAACAGACTTTTGAGGAAGACAAGGCGTCACTGAATTTCAAAAAGGCTAACTTGAAGGCTCATAGCAACAGAACAGTGTTTCGTATATGATATTTTGCCTGTTTTATGCCATAAGCGTATTAACCAAACGCTTAAGCTCTCACATAAAGTGCATTTGTAGCGATTTCTCATGATAAAACACCGCAATTTCGCCTTCCACAAGTACTCAAGTTCAATGGCAACACATTTCATAAGGCACACCAGCGCTCAATCGAATTCCTAATGATGGCAAAAAGTCTAAATGCAACACAATTCGACACTCCAACATGATAAATGTAACATTAGCTGCAACGCAGCAACAAAAAAAAACCGAAACTAAAATAGCAGCAGAAATGTTGGTCATAAATATTCTAATGCGACCGCGCACTCGCTGAGGCTCGAAAAAAAAGAACAGACAAAATAGAGAACAAGGCCGCCAGCAATGAATGTGGTTGTGGTTTGAGCTGCAGTGATGAGCATTTCACCGACACTGTTACCACAGCGTACCTCCCCCACGACCCTTGCAACGGCGGATGCGGATGTGTCTATTTGTAAATGTTTTCGCATTTGGATAATTCATGAGCGCCATTAGTTGCAATAATGGCCGAATCACGCCAACGGCAGCCTATCAACTCGCATACGGGTATACAATTACAAACATAGCGCAACAACTAAGATAATAATGGGTGCTTTTTTGCTCTCTCCGCTATGCTATCTCATTGAAAAGGGTCGGTAGGAATTTTTGAGGGAAGTTAAGCAAACACTTTTTGATTTTTCTTAGACTAATTACGAAATTTTTCTATAGAGTTGCCACATAATTTTGAATGTAAGCTATAAGAATAAATAGAAAATAGGTGAAAAACAATCCGATTTAGTTAAAAAACATAACAAAGTAAGTTTGACTTGAAATAAAATTTTTATAAAAGTAAATGTTTTGAATTCGTATATCTATAGTGGTGTAAATTTGTTCCAAATTGTCAACTGTTTCGACTTCAAATTTAATTTGTTAAAAAACAAACTTTACTCAACAGCATAACGAGATCACAACATAGTGAAAGACCCACGGTATAGTGTGGACAGAGTTGCCACCCTTTTACAAAAAAAAAAACAACACAACCCAAAATTAAATTTTTTCTTTGGTTGCACTTAAGCTATAATACCCTTCACAGGTGCATTTCTTACAACATAAAAGGATATAGAAAGCAGATCTCTATCTTGATTTGGATCGATCAATTTGTACGGCGGCTATACCCAATAATGACCCGATGTGAATAATTTCTTCGTGGAATGTACCGTTATCTTTGATAATTTTCTATACCAAATTGTGTCAAGATATCTTGTCTAATAATAAATTTTTCCATACAAGAACTTGATTTTGACCGTTCAGTTTGTATGGCAGCTATGTGTTATAGCAATCCGATCTGAATAATTTCTTCAAAGACTTTACCATTATATAAAGCAATAACTTGTAGCAAATTTTGATGAAGATATCTTGTCTTATACACAACTTTTTCATACAAGAGCCGGATTTAGACCGTACAATTTGTATCCTTTAGCTGTCCAATCAGAGCAATTTCATCGCAAAATGTACCGTTAACTTTGACACTTTTCTATGTTAAATTTTGTAAAGATATATCATCAAACAAAAAAATTTTCCATACAAGAACTTGATTTTTTCCATTCAGTTTGTATGACATTTTGCTCAATTCCATCTAACCACCGTTTCCTGTTGGGGTTTATAATTTTTCTCCAACCACTTGCTATTTTACAGCAACTTTGCCCATATATTGCCTAGTTTAAGGCGTTGCAGCGTATATGAGTTTTACAACTAACGTCATTATGTGGCTTTTCTATGAGTTACCACCAACCAAGTACGGGCGTGTGTGCCACTAACTGTGCAAATGTTAACGCATACTTGCTACAATTATTTACAACTGTAATAAAACATGCCTCTGCATCCACCCCGCTCCCTTTTGCTTTACACAATTAAATAGCCTCGTTGTGTTGGGCGTTCTATGTGACTTTGTTGTAACAATGTAGTTTGTATAATTTGCCGTTGTTGTTGCGTTTGTTCTACGGCATGCCGCATTTGGTCAGTTTGAATAAATTTAAATGAACAAACAAACACACACACGCACATATGTTGTATACATAGACAGTTAATGGCTGTGAGCTTTTGAATTTGTTGTGGTTAACATGCTTAACAATAGCCGGCCACGCCCACATTTTACAAGCCACCTGTGGCAACACACGCCCTCTCCTTTTTAGCGCTAGCTCAAACATCAAATTTGCTTGCTGGCTTCACTTGTGTGTATGTGTGTGTATTTGTCCGGCAATTGTCCAACTTTTGCCATTACAAACGGTATTTTTTTGCTCGACATTATTGTTGCGGTCATAAATGCATTGCGGTCGTCTGCCTGCTACGATCTCAGCAAGTGTATGCGTGTGTATGTGTATGCCTTCGCATATTTATTTGCGTTTGTGATTTTTGCAACAAAACTCATTTAAATTAGGCGCACTTAAAATGATTTATTGGTGTGCAATGTACGTGCTTACAGCCGCTCGGACTCTCTATGACTACGTACATCCACCTGTGCATACAAAAACTCTATATATTTATGTTTGTATATACAGTATTTACCTGTATGACTTTCTTCTTATTTACCTTTTGTCCTTCATCTCCCTGTTTCTTGCTTGATTTGTTTAATTTACAGCTTTAGCATTGCCACAATGTCAGTTTACATTCGGCTTTCTGACCTGCTTTTGTGTTTTTAATCTCAACAAGTTTTCATTTTCGAGAAATTCTGTTTACTTTTTGGTAACAAATTTCGTTTAATTTGTGTTTGACTTGTCGGCCCATGTAAATTCGCTTATTTACTTTTACATTTATGGCTATTATTTATTGTGTGTGCAAATATTTAAGTTGAAATTCGCACTCAATTTCATTATTTCGTTTTTCCTCTGCAAATTCCAAATTATTGGAATATTTGATTTTCACTTCTGTATAACGGCATTAAATCCACTTCGAATATTTGAGTAAAAGTATTTTGGATTTCAAATTTATTTGCATTTGGATTTATTACACATTTACATTTTGTTTATGATTTCACTCGAAACTCTGTTGCATGTGTATATATGTATATTTATGTATGAGGTCTACTAAACACAAATCCATTATTTTGCATTAAATTGAACACTATTCACATATATCGAAGGAAATCTCTAATCTAGAGAGCGTTTTCTCTATTTTTTTTTTTTTTTTACTTGTACTCAGACAATACTAAATCAAGTTATCACAAAACTGTCTGCAGCATGTTTTAGTATGAACTCGTATCTTTCTAAAGTCACATAGCGAAACTCGTTGGCATTACGCAATAGTAGATACAGATTACCAAAGTCATATGTTGGAAAATAATTGATTTTTGGCAGACCTTATAATTGGATATAATTTTGTTTTCCAAATCAAATAACCTATAATGCGCCACTATTTCATCATAGCCGATCTAATCGCGATAATAAGCATTATAGTATTTTCGGTTTCAATTTGTCAGTCTTACATATATACTTGTACATACATAGTTTACTATATAGCATGGACACTTGCTCAGACGTATAAGCTTAAAATCTAATCCAAGGGGAGTCTAATGAAGTCAAATCTCCTTACAATTTCACCTTAAAAACTATAAAGTTGTCATTTATACGGTAATTTTCCATTGTGATTCGATATCAAAATATTTTAAAAATTTTATAATAAATTCATGCTTTCACGGGCATTAAAGCTCATTTGAGTTATGAAAATAAGACTATAGTCTTCATGAAAAATCTATATATGTACAGTCGCTTACAATATCAGCAATTAGTTTAAGAACAGCTGAACTGATGTGACAGTATATATATTTCATATGGAATAATATTTCTTAATAGCCTGAGAAAATATTTTAAACTAATTAAAAAGAGATTGTGGAATGAAGAAGCAAGATGGCTGAATTTAAGTGCTTATGAACTAAATAAACTTTGAGGGTAAGGCTTTGAAAAATTCAGACTTTTACGACGGACGACAAATAATGCTGTGTATCATTAAAAATTATTTAATAGATGACTTCGCCGACTAAAATATTGGCTAAACCAAAAAGTAACTTGATCAATGTCTTATTGATTCGCAGCTAGAGACTGCCATGAGTGTCGCAGATAGCAAAGGAACATTCTGTCTGAACATTTCTATTGGAATATGAAACAACCACTAGTTGTTGATTTTGAGCAATGGCTGAAAATTGGATCAATCAACCGAGAAGACTGCAGACGATGGACAGAATACAAAACACAATGGACTGCTTGACAAGAGATCACCGACGATAATAGAAATGATATGATTTCTATGTGTCGTTTCGGCCATTTTTTTTTCATTGGAATTAGTAAAATTTACAATTTCATCATGGAAAGATATATTGAAATAAGCAAAAATGTCCATTCTGGTGCGAAGAAAATTCAAAAATTATTCATTAAATTCACTTAAATTAACAGTTTGGTTTGGTTTTGGTCCGTGCTTTTTTCGAAATAAAGCTGATGACATCGTTACTGTCAATAGAGAGTGGTGTACACAGATCGTAATAACCAACTTTTTATGGTCGCAATTGGAAGAAGTTGTTCTTGACAAAATTGATTGTAACAAGACGGAGCTACAGGCACACAGCACTACGTGCAAAAACCAAATTATTGCGAGAAAAGTTTGGAGATTCGATTATTTCAAGAAATTGTGACATTGAATGGCCTAAAACAAGTTATGTAATTTAACACCATTAGACTACTTCTTATAAGGCTATTTGAAGTCGTCGATCTTTAGCAATAAACCAAACTCTCTTTGAGCTTTAGGAGTCAATATTGAACTTACTATTTATGACAATAGTATGACTTGATTTAGTGGGAAAAGTACTCATAATTTGGGTTCGTCGAATTCGTTCGTGCAAAGAAAGTTGTGAAGACCATTAGAATGATGTTATATTCAGAACTTAATTATACCAATTGGCCTTCACATTAAATAAAAAACATCTAAATTTACTTAACATTTAATGAGAGTTGTGTGTGTGTTTTTTTAAGAAAATATGTTACTCTTATTGAAAAAAAAGTATTGGAACATTGGATAATCGACTATGTTTAAAGAATAATTCTGCTTCCTTATTCACCATACCCACCAACTCTCACCTCTACGATATTTTCCTGTTCTAAGAACTTAATAAATTTGTCTTTGAAAGAAAATTGAAGACACGACTGTACGAACTGTGATTCGAAATATACGTCTACAACTGTTTTTTATTGAATTGAATTGAAAACAGCCTCACAACACTTTTTGCCGATGAAGCAGAAGAAGATATGATTTTCGTTGTTTTTGAGGAACATTTTAGAACAACATATTTTTAGCCATTCTAACATAAAAACTTTGAATCAATAAACTGTTATATTCTTTCCTGCATAAACTCTGGTTATTTCTGATTACGTACTCAAATATTGAATCACTCTTTTCCTTCTACCATTAAATATGCCGCACTGCCGTCTATAATCAGCTTCTTTTCGAAGAGTAGCGCAATTCACTCGCAATCTCATAATTAATCAAAGACTCTCCAGCAACTTGCATAACTACACCACTTAACATCACCATAACTGCCAGCAGCGCTCAAATAATCTTAAGTTTGCCAACTTAACGCAATAACTTTCATCATCTACAAGCAATTTAAAGCATAACTTGCAACGGTTTTTAGCGCGCAACTTGGAAATAGTAAAAAAAGTAAAGGGAAAAAAATATTTTAATGGGTAATTAAACGAAATTGATTCGACGGATGCTGTGAAGTTGGAGCTGTTAGCGAAATTTAATGAAGTCTTAAGCGAAGTTTTGCCCCATTTAATTCGAAAATAAGAGCCGCATATAGCGTTAAGACGCGGCGTCCGGTAAACATAGACAGTTACATAAGTTTTTATACCCTGAACGGGGTATATTAAGTTTCCAGGAGGCTGGTAACACATAGAAGGACTCGTCGAAGGGCACTATAAGTATACCGCCGATATCGAACCATAGGATATAGCAGGCAGCCAAACTAACCGACAAAAATCAAGATAAAAATCTTGAACCTGTGAAGGGTATTAAAGCTTAACGCTCTTGCACTTTCAAATACTATTAACAAACGCTTGTTAGCTGACGGAAAAATAGTTCAGTAATGTGTAAGCACTTGACGCCGCCTACGCCCACCGTGGCGGACCACCAGTCCACTCAATTTTCATTCACACAATTTTACTAACAGCAACAAAAGCTGCCGCAGCCCAGCAAGTTACTAGTTGTAGCGTTTCGCTAAGTGATGACATGTAGTTGTTGCTTTTGCGCTGCTACTTATTGTCACAGCTGGTGTCGCATCCAATTATTTGATAATTATGTGCTTCAATGAAGCGCATAAGAATACTGGGACAAGGCAAGCAATGTGATGGACTCATGGAATACACCTACAGATACACATATACACACACAAACCTCTTATGTCGGAAGCATGGTCACATGAAGCGCGTCACTATTACATTGTTGTAGACACTAAGAGGGTCGCTGGCGTAGATAGCCGCTGTGGCAAGTGGAATTAAAGACGAAAGCATAAGATGAATAGAAAATAAGAAGGACTTTGAGGGGCAGTAAGTAGCGGAGCAGGAGCGTAAAGGAAGCGTGTGCTGAAATAGAAAGCACTTTACTCACTTATGCGCAAGGATACATGTATGTATGTATAAAGAAGCGCAAGCACAAATTTCATTTGAAATTCTCTGATCCTGCTTGAGTCCACTTCATTTTAACAATTTTGCTGCTCCCTCAGTAACACACTTACTTCAGTGTTTCACTTTAATAATTTCAGCATTTTTTATTTTTTTTTTTCAGAAGAAATGGTAGTCTTGTAAAGAAGCGGCTTGCCTTCGTACGCCTGTCAGATTCTAAAATGCTTCTTTTGCTATTTATGTGATTTTAAAAATTTAAAAAATTTACTTGTACTTTTATATATTACTGACGAAAGATGAAAAGGAAAGTGAATAAATTTATAGCAAAAGCTACGAAATAGAAAAATACATATTTCGATGAATATTCATAAATTGCCTAGAATCTCTTACTGGCACAACATTTTTTATGGAAATCGTCATCATCGTACTGCAATCCAAAAAATATTGGGTCTTTGTCTATATTCGCACAGTTGGCCATGAAATGGAGTAACTCGATTATTACTCTATGGCTTCAATATTCGAGGCATGCATTAGAAAGCTATTGTCGTTGTGTGGCCTAACCTAGCCTAACCTAACCTCAACCGAATGTCAAAGTTTTTCTTAGAAGTTTATTGTGACCATGCTCCAGCTGAGCAGACGTGATTAAATTGGTTTGTACGATTTAAAAGTGGTGATCTTGGCTTGAAAGACGAAGAACATCCGGGCCAGCAAAAAAGTTAAGAAAATAAAAATTATTACCAAACACAAGAAGAGCTCGGAAAATCTTTAGGAAAAATTCCACTGGGCAGTTGTAAACGTTTAAAAATTCAAAAGCAAAAAAATTGGCTTCTAATCGAGCAAATATGCTGTTTCAACGGTACAAAATGAAGTGGGTTTTGCAACTGTGACTGGTGATGAAGAATAGTATCATTACGACAGCTCTAATTGTAAAAACTCATATCTGAAGCCTAACCGACCAGCCATATAAATGGAAAATCTGAATTTCCATGACGACAAGAAGTTGTATTTGTTGATATCAAAAGAGCCTGCTTTATCACGAGCTACTAAACCAAGTGAGAATGGAGTTATATGTAGAATGGGATGGCCAGAAACGATGCTTTTACATAAGACTCAAGCATCTCACGACTTTCGGTCTTAGACGTATTATGCTCTAGGTAGCCAAAGAGCATCCGTTTGAAGGTGTGTCAAATTGAGAAGGCGAACCATGCCTCCCCAGAGTTGTGCGCTGGGCTTGGGACCCGCCATGTAGAAAACGCCCCAATAAGTAGTTTAAACAGCCTCGAATGAGAGACCCCCCTTTTATGACGACAATGGCAAACGAAATAAGGATTACGATTTAAGGGCATGCATCTGAAATATCCAGTCCCTGCCCATCTTGATCTTCTCGTCAAAGTAAAGGCTGACATCACTGCCGCCCAGGAAAATATGATGGATAGCTGATATTGTAAAAATCGTTCAGAGCGTATTTATGGCGTCATAACTTGATCAATCATTACACTCTCAATTCATAAGATCATCCAAATACATCTTTGACATGGCAAGCGGTGATAACATTATGCTAATTTTCAAGAAAACTAAACATTTTATTAATTTATTTAAAGAACATCTAAACTCTTTAAAAAATGGCTCGCAGTGGATCTCTACAATGGCATTGGGATAGATGTTTCATGAAAATTTTGAACTTTCTCTCTAAAACCTTCTCTTAGTTTTACGAGAGTCTATGAGAATAACGAATATCCACAGAAAATAGAGGCAATTCTGAGTTACAAGATAACTATTAAATATCATCTATCTCGGAGACTATTTTTCGCTCGAAATGTGAACTGGACATTGTAAATTTTTGAATGTTAAATTTGAAACTTCAGTGAGCATTGCACTTCAGATGGATCAATAAGTTCGGAAACATATACAAATACTAACTCCACAATATTGATAGATATTAAAATCACTTATTATAAAATATTCCAAGAATTTTATTATAAAAATTGATTGCCAACAGCATTTAAAAATGCTAGGAAAGAGAAAAAATCAGTTCAAAGAATCACTTACTCATTAAAATGTTCTCGAAGCGAAAAGCATTCACAACATAAAAAGAATAAAAAATAGGATAAGCAAAACCAAAAGCAAAACTAGAAAACAAAATAAAAGCGCTTTAAAAATAAAAGCAACAAGCACATACAAATTTATATTTTATGAATTATTTCCGTCAACAGAATTCAATCTTTTTTCTGGTCTCTTTTCTGTCCACTTTACTTTACCCAAAAATTTTTCATTTTTTGCACTCAATTTTAAATACCATTTACAAAGTTCAACTTGTAGCCCACGCTCCGGCTTCACTTTCAATAGCAAAATATTTACTTTATGTTTACTGTTATTATGGAAACTTAAGAACGCCATGCATAAAGGATAAGTGTTAGTTGGAAAATATTTTTCTTATAATTCATTCGCATACAGAAAGTTGTGCGGCGAAAGTAGTTGGTGGTCATTTGAGAGCAAGAGAGTTTCATTTTTTTTATTTTTTTGGTTGAGAAGCAGAACTTAAACTGTGAGTAAAAAAAAAGTAGAAGAAACTGGAAAGCGGAAGACCTTCACGTTAATATTAAGAGCACATTTTTGGAGTGAATATTTTTGAGGTGTTTATCAGCCAAAATTTCAGTGTGAAAAAAATTTTCGATTTTAACCCACATTAATAAATTTTTTCGTATATGTAACCATTTAGATATTAATTTAATTTTTTTTTAACAAAAAAAGTTGACAAATAGTAATTATGTATTTCCTATAATTGCATATTTCCTATAAAATAATACGCTTCTAATAGTTTTAAACTTTAAATCAGCCTTCAATACTTAAAATTACTACACTTTCCAACTTTTTCTGCCTCAAATACCCACCTTTTCTATATCAACAAATTCTTTTCAAATGAGTATGATCTACCTTTCAAAATATCATCCTTAAATGAGCGCATTTTATGCATTATAAAACCCATCACTTTGACATAAATTACATTTAAGCTGCTTTTCATTAGCTTTATCGCCATTGAACTGTTACAAATTGCGAATTTGTTGAAATCACCGGCCACATTTTCGGCTTTGAACTTTCCAACTTTTAATCTTTTATGATGGCATCACTTTCAGCCGCTACGCCTACACACATATAAAAAAACTTGCCCATTAGTATTAGCGCCTCAATGTAGGCAATAGTGTGCGGCACACTGAAAGTGGAGGCACAAAAATGAAAGATTTACCACACCCACACAAGTTTAAGACTTCTTGTCCAAGCACGCACCTTCTGTTCACAAATATATTTGTGTGTATTTTGGCTGTGCGCCGTCTAGCCTCCTTCATTGGCTGCCGCGGGGCTCATATCTTTTGAACTTTACTACGTTTCATTAGCGCTGTTTGCTGTCAACTCAATTCAGCTTCAGTTTGGTCGTGCTTTAGTTCAATTTTTGACAGTTTTTGACAATCATTAACGTCAGCTAAGTTTTGAGACTTAATTTTCTGGCTACTTTTCACTTGCTTTTTGACATTGAAGACAATTAAGTTGTTTTATTTAGTTTTGCGGTGCATAATTTTACTTCGATTAAATATGCTTATGTGAATGGGGTTTTGGAATTTTCAAGGTAATAAAATAAATTATAATATTTTGGACTATAAATCAAAAGGGTATTCATGGATATTAGTTTCTACAGATTTAAATATTGTTGTCAGAAAATTGCAAGTATAAAATTTTACAAATTTTCACATTCCACGAATATTTTACTTCATTTATGATAATTTAACCCTGATATCGAAATATATCTGTTTGCATAAACAGTTTTCAAATACCTCTAAATTGACTCTAATAATACATTATTGCTCTGGGATATAAATTTTATGACCAAAACTTTTTAAAGAGTGGTAACCCATCGAGAAATTTTCTCCTAAATTATATTTTTTAAACTTTTTTCGTGCTCAAATTGAAATATTTCGTTTATTTTAAAATTTTTACTTTTAATAAGTTAGTATTAAATTAATAAAAATAGGTGGCAATCTTTTAAGAAAAGAAAATCTTAACAGTGATATTTATTAATTTCTTGTGGTATTCACAAAACAGTATTTAATTTTTTTAAGACATTTAATTTAATAAAAAGTGGTAGCAACCTTTTGAGAAAAAAATGTGGTACTTATTTAATAAACTCTTTTGTGGAATTTACAGAAAAAATTTTAATTTTTTGGAAATCAAATTTAGTAAAAAAAAGGTGGCAACTACTGACAGACCTACAAAAAATAATTCTCTACATTTTTTTTCCAAAACTACTTTGGCACTCAAATTACAATTTTTCGCTTATTTTAAACATTTTAATTTTTTATAAATTAGTTTTAATATAGTAAAAATAGGTGGCAATCTTATTCGAAAAAAGTTCATAACCACAGTATTTATTTATATTTTTTGATATTACAAAACAATATATATTTTTTTTTAGAAATTTAAATTAATGAAAATGGTGGCAACCCTTCCGGAATTAATTCCCTTAATTATATATTATAAGGTACATTCGTACTCAAATTGCCATATTTCGTTTACTCAAAACAATTTTCGTTTAAAGAAATAATTTTTATTGCAATAAAATTAGGTGGCAACATTTAAAAAAAAAAAGTTATAGCCACAACTTTTATTAATATTTTATAGTGTTAACAAAACATTATTTATTACTTTTTAGAAATTTGATTTAATAAAAACAGGTAGCAACGCTTCATAAACATATTTTTCACAGCGCTCCTATTTAACTCTCTTTAATTTCCTTATTATTTTGTAACTATATCCCAAATTTTATGGGAATAATATTTTTCAACAAGTACAACACAAGTACATACATACATATGTATGTAAGCATGCTTGTTTTTTTTTTTTTTTTTTGAAAATTTAGTTTTCTAACTGTAATTTAGTGTTTCTTTGTGTTATAAGCTGTTGTTTTATTGCAACTAATATCGTAACAAAGAACTATTCTGTAATTTAATTGTATAAAAAATTTAAACAGGTGGCAACCTTTTTCAAAAAAAACATTTTTTTACTCCAAATATGCTAAATTTTCTAAAAACTGTTCAAAAAATAATAAAGTTTTCTCGTTAGTTCATTGAAGTTATATTTTTCAACAGGTGGCAGCCTCGTTTATTATTTTTTTAACTAAGAGTGTAGAAATGTGTTCGAAAATATATTTAATAATGTATCTACTGAAAAGTTTTAACTGAAATATACAATTTCTCTGAAATAGAGCGCAGAGTTTGTTGTACAGGGTTGTCATTTATTTTTTTTTTTCGTACTTTGAAAAATATAATTTAAAATATTTTACCACTGTCGTATGTGTAACTAACCTTTGGCAAAGATATTTGTAACCCCAAAACAACAAAAAAAAAGTATATCCTAAATTGTTCTTGCAACACAATTCCGAAAACTAAACTCACTTTGCAAGCACCCGCTTGCAATTGCATTCCTGCCAATTTATTGTCTGCTAGCGTTGATTAGCCCCAGCAACAGCGCGATTACCCCAACCCTTCGTGAGCACAATACTCGCCGTTCTGCATTCTGTTAGTTGAGTGGCTCGTTTCATTTCATTTCATTCTATTCTATTCTCTATATTGTTTACATAAAATCACCGCAAAATTCTTTGCTGCCAACTATTTGCTACGCGCCACAATGCCACGCATACACACATACATACGCGGCCAGAGTTGTAAATAGTAAGCGCAGAAATGAACTTACATATACAAAAAGAGGGGTCTGCAGTGAATTAGTGAAATATCACACACACACATACACGCATTGGTAATAGAAGAAAATAAACGAAGCGATGTGATATGAAAATACACACACAGGCATATTTACTCGTACGGCGGAACTAACGAGGCCCTTCGTCCCTCTACACTCACTCTTTGGTTTAAGTTAAAAGAAGAGTTGCGCCTGTTGGTATGCTACAAAGAATGAAATGTGTAAACAATGTGTTAGGACAGCACACAGTAAACACAAGAAAGGTATACTGGAAATGCAGAAAAAAGATGGAGAATAGAAAGAACGCAGAATTGGCGCGGCACACAAACAAACACATACGTATTTATATGTGTATGTGAAATAAAAATAACACAGTAAGGAAATGCAAACTTTACACTCATATCTACGCTTTATTCTGCAAATGCAAGCGCGATTGTTGTACATGTAGTATCTATAACATTGTTGTCAACTACAATGAAATAAACGTCAATTGACCACACAATGTCACTGTGTTGTCATTTTTTATTATTTGCTGGTATTTGCTTGCTGTTACTTTTTTTTAACAAATCCAGCAAAGATTTCTCTTTTGTTGGAGTTTTTATTTGAAGTTTCATTTTTTACTTTTTGCGCTGGGAAGGAAGATATTATTGGGCAGAAAACATGCCAAATTAAGTAAAGCAGGAGTTTTTCAAATTTTAAACCTAAAAATTTAAACAAATTTTATAATATTTTCCTCTTCGAGTCAAGAAAATGAGTTAAAGCTAGTTTTTTATTTTGAAAAATTAAAAGATTATAATTTTGAGCTACACAATATAATATTATTATTCCAAAAAATATAAAATTTCAATATGGTGTTGCCAGCTTTGACAGTAAATAATTTTAATATTATTAGGGGAGGAAATAAATTAAATTATTATTTTTACAACTTCTGAAGTTTAATTATGTAAAAAAAAAATATTTTCTGACAACAGCTTAATTTTTATGAGAGTTACCACTTTAGTAAAATTTAAAATATTAAAAAATTATACAAAATTTATCATCAAGTTTATATACAAATATTATTTGTATAAAGAGTTACCACTTAGTAAATAAATGTGAAATGGTAAATTAGAAAACAAGATGATAGAGAAACAGGAAATAGAGAAAATATCTCAATTTATTCTATGAAAATACGTATGTATGTAAAGATAAACCATTAAGTTTTTTTTTTAAATGTTTAACAAAACATTTCTGATAGGCAACGGCAACAGGGCTGCCACCTAATAGTTATATAAAGGCAAAACTTTGATTAGTAGTAATTTTCAATAGAGTTCCTTTTAAGTACATATTGTTGCTTCTTTTAATAAGTATTTTATATAACACCACTGGGTGGCAACCATGTTGGAGAAACAAATCACACTTTTTTTTATTTTCTTTAAACTAAGGATTTATTATATACATCATTTATGACAAGGAATTCCTAATTTATATAAAATTAACAGGTGGCAACTCCATGAGAAAAAAATTTTATTTTATTTTATTATTGGCAACTATACCGCTGCACAATTAAATAGTTTTGTTTATATAAAAAATTTAAAGGGTGGCAACTCTGTGAGAAATTTCTTTTATAAGTTTTGTTATAATTATTATATTATATATTACTGTTTCACCATAAAATAATTTTTTTTTGATCAACAGAGCTGCCACCTAAAAAAATTTAAAGATTTTTTTGTAATAAAAATGTAAATTAAAAATAGTTCAAATTAGAAGTTTTTTCTAACACGGAAACTCACGCTGTAAATTTCTCTTCCAATCTTCCCGAAAAATCTAACGGAACTTTCAAAAAGGAGAAATCATTTATACTAACACAAATCTTTCAGACTTTACCAGTGACTTCAATTTTAGTAAAAAAAGTCGCTTGCTACTCACTAAGGTACTTCAGCTATATCGTTATAAAATTTCCAGCTGCAACTCAAGGTGAACCCACTCTTTTAGGGGCCACACAAAAAAACATTATAGAAATATTTGTGGAGAATGAGGTGAGCGAAAGCAAAGCAACATTGTGCAGTTATGTGCAATACCTGACTGCAACAATACGTACAACAATCATAGCAAGAATGCGGCAAGAACAAAAAGTCTACGCATTATCTCATACAAATAGTAGTTTAGGGGCAACTGTGAAACTTCAAAAGAAAAATGCTCAAGCAAGCTGAACATTTTAAAGAATCCAGTCACGTGCGCAGACTATTGCAGCCAACCATTTAGTCGTGCATAGCTGTAGACTTGCAATCGTCCCGCATATACACATTGTTGCCGCCACACCTACAAGTGAAACTAACTAAACGTTTTGTCTGTCTCTCTGTCTATGCCCATCTACGCCGGCGTCTGAACACACGAGCGTTGTTTGTCTAAGTCTCAACGCTTTTTCTTGCTTACTTATCTGCCGCTCTGGCTGTCACGTCTATTAGACACCACAATATGGCGTGCTTAGTAATTGCTTAACCCCTTTTTATACCCTGTACGGTGTCATGAAATTTAAAAAGGAATTTGTTAGACCCATAAGGAAACGGCGAACTAGTCCCTGAGTTTTTGAGATATTGAACTGAAATTTCCCACACTTACTTTTCTCTCCGAAAAGCTTCTCATTTGTCGAAATGGCCGATATAGAGTCAATATAGCTTATAGCTGCCATACAAACTGAACGATAAAATTCAAATCCTTGTATGGGAAACTTTTTTATTGGACAAAATATCTTCTCGAAATTTGGCACAGACTATTTTCCTAAGAAGCGCTATATTCTTCGAACATATTATTTTAATCGGCCGTCTATAACATATAGCTGCCATACAAACTGAATGATAAAATTCAAATCCTTGCATGAGAAACTTTTTTATTGGACAAGATATCTTCACGAAATTCGGCAAAGATTATTTTTGGGAAGAAGCGCTATAATCTCTGAACATATTATTCAAATCGGTCGACTATAGCATATAGCTGCCATACAAACTGCACGATCCAGATCACATCTTTGTATGTAAAACTTTTTTACTTGAAAAGATACCCTAACAAAATTTTGTACAGATTATTCTCCAAAGTAGCGCTACAAGATCCGAAGAAATTGTATAGATCGGTCGACTATAGCATATAGCTGCCCTACAAACTGAACAATCCAAATCAAGTTATTGCATACAAACTTTTCTATTTGTGAAGGTTATTTTATTTCCAAGATACCGAAATCAACGGTTTCTCTTATCTTTACTAACTATTTATATATAAACGTAGAAATATATGCGTATATTTGTGTGTGTTTCCGAGCACACGTCTCGCTTTCATTTGCCAAATCCCGAAAATCATCACTCCATGCTTTTTAAACTCTTTCAACTTCGACATTGACTGCATAAAAACCAAGTAATTTGCTGGTTTTGTTGTTGCAGTTGTTTTTGGCGGCTTGCTATTGTTCTTGCTGTTAGTTCGTGCATTCGCCACCACTTGATTTCATTTTTCATGCGACCCTCGGGCATTTTCGCTGGCGCACAGCTATATCTACATTTCTATTCTTGCACATAAACACACAAACAAACCTGCTTATATATGTTTTGTATTTTCTAGCATATTCGCAACTTTGCACTCGCCAAGTTTAACAAAACGGAAACGGATACGCTAACGAACTTCAGCTGAATCTGCCACTTGAACTTCTTCCGCTCGCACGCACCCTTCGCCGCAACTGCGCAGCGCATTTTAAAAGCACGAAAACAGTTATTTTTGTTTGTTGTTGTTGTCATTCTCAGCATCGCATTCGACACTACATACATATATACAGTTACTCAATATCCCTTACTATGTTGCCGTCCGTGCTTGTCGTCGGCACATCATTAGACAAGCGGCGCGTCTGCACTTCACTGTCAGATCAGCTCACTTGGCTACGCAGGTCCTTTCAGACAGGCACACACACATACAAACATACAATCACAAAAGCACACTCATGTTTTTTCATGCTCCACACTTCACTCAGCTAAGTTCCACTCCTCGCTTGACGTTCACCATAGCTTGGCAAATCTTACTTATGCTTACGCCGCTTCGGCTTCCCCTCAACATGCCTCAAATGTGCCTCAGCAAACATTTCTCTCGAGCTATTCATTTGTATGATTATTTCTCTGTTATTAGTCTAATATTTGGTTTTCTTATTGCTGTTGTTGTTGCTATGTTGTAGCTGAAGTTTGCGCTCTATTTTTTGTTTTTGCTTTTTTTTTTTGTTTTTATATGTTTTTACGTGTGCGCATAGATTTTAAAACGTCTCAAGTATTTGCAGTTTTGCCACTTTTTCAACAGTTATTCGTTCATATTTTGTTGTTGTTTTTGCATTTCTCAAGTTCTTCGCCACACGCTCAACATTGAACAATACAAATATGTAGTGGCGTTATTTACCTAACTACCGTTACAGCCAAATATTTGTTTATTTATAAATGCTTATGTAACTGTTTGTAAGTATATGTCGGCTTTGTCTGTGTGTGTTTATGTGCAAACTGACTTCTTCGCCTGTGTGTACTTATCAATACTCCACGACCATATACATATATGTGTATGTGTGTGTAGTCGGCCCTTGAATTTGTATAGCATCGTGTATTGTGTACTCGCTTGTGTTTGCCGACATGGCGTATGAGTTATTTGAGTTGGCTGCCGGCAGGAATTCGAGGTCATTACTGTGGAGTTTTCTTTTTTGTACTAGTGTTTGTTGTGCAAATAAAGTTGTGTAAATTTGAAACATGTATTTGCTTTTCAAAAATGTCAAGAAGCAAAAGAAATGATCTGTTCGTCAATAAACTTCACTTTGCAATACACTAACACGCACACACATGTCAACTTGTGCATATAAATGTAGTCATACTTGAATGTGCTGAAAAGTAATTCACACCTGCTGGTATATCTATGTATTAGTATTTACTTGTAACGGTTTATACATGTAAATAAAACAGTTTTTTTAATGAAAAAGTCTATACAAAAGCAATTTGTACCGATTTCTACCTGCCAAAGGAAAATTATAAAATAATCAAAATTCGAATTTGGCGCTTCTAATTTTTGTTCAATTTGAAAACATCTTTTGCCAATTTTTCACTTAAAATGTGGTAAATCGCGTCTAATGCATTTTAAGTTTCTCGTACTTCTTCTTGCGATTTTTTCATAATATTCAACGATGAATCAATGACAGACGTCTGCTACTGGATCAATTGTTTCATATTCTTCTCGTTGTTTAATAAATTAGTTAAGTATTTCTCTAACTCCTTTCGATCATCTGCATCCATCGTTCCAAACAGAATTTGATGAATGTTTTCTACAAAATCAAACGGCGTTCGACGTGTCCTTTTTAGTTGCAGTAATAGCTCATTATCCATTTCCAACTCTTTGGATCATTTCACAGATTGATTTAAAATTGGTAAGGAACTGACATTGTTTTTTCATTCTCGTGATGTAATCGTATATTCCTTTCTTTGGTTGAAGTATGGTTCTATGTTCCACAAACTAGACAACCGAATTCCAGATATATTGCACTTTTGTTGGTGTTTTATTTACTCGAACATCTACCAATTATTGTTGCCATTGCTGTTTGCATTAAGAATAGCATGTATATAACTAAGGTATTTAGTCACCTGCTGGAAACTTTCTTCTTCTCCTTAAGAATAGAATGGACATATTTTACTGATAGGCCTTTTCACAGTACTATCTTGTGCATGAATGTTTATCACTCTCCTTACATTTTCCGGGGTCAATGACCCCTTTGTTTACATTTTCTGAGGTCAATGCCCTTTTGTTTAATTTTAGCCAAGTCCTCAACCTTCGATTACATATAGACAAGTTCACAACCTTTGCTTACATTTAGCCCCAAGTCCACAACTACATTTGGGTTCATTGAGCCTATTGTTTACATTTTATGAGGTCTATGAACGTTTTGTTTAGGGTTTGTGAGGTCAATACCTTTCCACTTAAAATAGTCTTCGATATCCTTCCTCTTCATTTTATACTGCTACATGCACAAAATTAAAATTTGAAGATTGCCGCCTATTTAAAGTTTTAAAACAACAAAATTGTTAGGGTAGGAAAAGCAAGCGATACGTGCGTCAAACTGACAAATTTAAAAATACTGCTATAGTCCTTCGTGAAGCCATAGAAAGGAAGATCTTCTTATAAATTAGCAAAACGCTTAGTAGCCAAGATTGCCAACCTTCCCGGAAGGATGCCAATAGGGCAATGGCTTGGGAAAAGTCCCACAACTAGGGAGAGCCAAGCCTTACTTAAATACAAAGAGATCACTAGATCTCTTAAGATCGATTTTGGGCCAAAAAACTTTTGCGACTGCACTTGTAGCTTCGGCGGAGCCCAGCTTTCTAGTAGTAAAATACAAGAGTATACGGTAGCACCGATCCGCTCTCCGCCCTGTACGCAATGTTAATGAGTTCAAGGCTGGTATCAAAAATGTGTGAGGATTTCCGAGTGATCGGACGCGTACTCTTTTAAAAATCCAGATTTAAAAAGCTAGGCCTAATAGCAACTTTCGCAGCTATACACCTTCCCACGATGTGTACGGACACTATGTTTAGTGCCAAACAACAAAAAAGTGTCTACAAATATTGCTGTTTAAATTTCATTGTATTGTTTTCTTTGTAATGTTTTTAATAATTATTTATTTCCTCGAAAATACGAGCCAAACTAATATATTCTCTTGAATTCTGAAGAAGATAAAATAATATATATTCAGTTCATTATAATAATAGCTATTACAGTGAAATGAATGTTATAATACAAAAAAAAACTGTATTGGAATTATTTTCTACATATAACATCATAGTTCATTAAGAAAAATATTTGATAAAATTTGGAAATTAATTGAAAAAACTCCAAATATTTAAAGAGCAACAATGTCTTCTACTAAATTTCAAATAATTTCAATGCAAAGCAAAATATTCTTTTATGAGCTAAATAAACCCCGACACACGCACCCCAATAACCAAATGGAGTCAGATAAAAGGGCAGACATTTTGTTATTTGCTACAAGTACGTGCCAATCGCACAGCACAAACACACATGCACACCAAAAACGGTGAAAAAGCACAAGAAATTGTAGCATATTATATATGTATGTACTAGATACATATCTGGTATATATTTGGTATACTATATTTGGTATTTTGCAACAAAGTAAATACATAAATACACACACACACATATGCATTCGCAAGTGAGTATTAGCAGGTGTAAAATTTCGAAAGATTTCCAATGCCCAGCCGGTTGTAATACCTCGAGCGTTTAGCTAACTGTCTGCTGCCACACAATCACACCCACCCATCGAGCAACGCTGCAAGAGTGCTCGCAAAAACGAAATAAATATGGTTATTGTAACTAAACAAGTAGACAGTTAACTGCATGTGCGTGCGCACGCTTATGTGTGTGTGTGAGGGTGGGTGTGTGGGAGTACTGCTATCTGTGCTTGCAGCTTAGAAAGCACAACTGCGCTTTTATCTTTTGCTTCGTGAGTGCGTATCAGTTGGATTTGCTGCCTTTACTAACTACAAGCATATTGTTGTTGTTTTTGCTGTTGTTTCTGATGTTTCTTTTCCAACTCGAATCGTTTGCACTCATAACTGAAGCATATTGTGCTTTATATCCTTTGAGGTCCCCACGCACACACAGTCCAAAACTGCGACATTGCACTGGCTGTGGCAGGTCTGTCCGACTGTCAGTTGTTTTCGATTTTTTCTCTCTCTTTTTTTGGGTAAGGGCAACAAAAATGTGAAGAAGAGAAATAAAAAACTTAAAAGCAAATCGTACGTGAGCAGATTTTATGTATGATTTTGCAACAAATATGCACACACGCACATAAACGAGTTACACATACACATACATATGTGCCTTCATTTGAAATGTATATTTCGTATTTTTTGTTGTAATTTCGTTTTGCTTACTTCCATTTTAACAGTTGTAAGTGTTTCTGCTTTGCGAAACAATTCAAGGATTTTGCATAAATCCTGTGTTGAAGGCAACAGCGACAACGGAATTAGAAAGAAAGTTATGCGAGCGGCGAAGGTGGAGCAATACACACACCAACGCACACCCACACACTCCAACACTACTGAAAGAGTGAGGAAACCCCCTACAAACACACCTGGACTCTCCTGTAGCAGAAAAAGGAATACAGAGTGCAATGCGAGCAAAAATAACATGAAATAGAAATACAGTTACTCGGGAAAAATCATGTTTTCCAGCTTGGCAAGCACGCAGCGTAAGAAATAGAACACTTTTACAACAAGGACATGAAGCCTGCTACAACGACAAGTAGCCAATTGCAGCTACAGAACTTTTCATGTAACGGCGTATTTCTCTTGCAGCTATGTCCATGCAACATGATCTTGCAACGCACCTTTGTAATGTAGCCTGCTCGAAGAGAAGTAGGTTATTTGAAGTTTGTCTCTTTTTAAATTAAATGTAAAACAAGAAAAAATTATAGCAAAAAATGTTATGCAAGATCTTTAACTTGAGTTTGATCGATCTGTTTGTATGGCAGCTCTATGGTCCGTTCTCAATATTATGTAGAACACTCTTGGATAATCACTTTCGCCAAATTTTACGAAGAGATATTGTCAAATAAAACAATTTTCCAAACAAGGACTTGGGGTTGATTGGCCAATTTTGTATGGCAGCTACATAGATATATCGCATGAAAGTTCCGATATCGGCGATTCCTACGAATGAGCAGCTGCTTTGTAAGAAAAGCACGTTTTCGAATTTTCAGTTTGATATCTCAAAAACTAAGGCACGAGCTCACGTATATACAGACTGACATAGCTAAATCGACTTGGCTTGTCACGCTGATCTTTATGGATACCATAAATGCTATTTCGGGTTCACCACGTACCTTCTGGATGCTAAAAACTTCGTAGCAAACTTAGTAGAACCCATTATTTAGTAAATAGTTAGTAACTGGTACCACAAGTAACTAGTTCGTAATGGGAAAAATCTTCATAAAATAATTTTATTGAATTATTTCAAAGATCGTCTTGAAGAAGTCAAAAAATTGAGGTTCTTACAATATCATTATCCTTCTATGAAGAATATAGCTTCTTCTTTTTCCTTATTAGCGTAGACAACGCTTACGCGGTTATAGCCGAGTTTGCTACAGCGCGCCAGTCGTTCTTCCTCTTCGCTGTTTGGCGCCAAATGTAGACTCCCAGTATATCTAGATCCTACTCCACCTGGTCTTCCCAACGGAGTGGAGGTCTTCCTCTGCTTCGCCCGGCGAGTAATGCAGCGAGTACTCTCAGAGCTGGAGCATTTTTATCCATTTGGATAACATGACCTAGCCAACGTAGCCGCTGTCTCTTAATTCACTGAACTTTGTCAATGGCGCCGTATATCTCCTACAGCTCATCATTTCATCGACTGCGGGACTCGTCGTTGTCAATACGCAAAGAACCATAAATATTCCGAGGAAACTTTTTCTCAAAAACTCGTTACGCCAAACCCTCAGATGTGGTCATTTTCCATGTGTCTGCACCATACAGCAAGACGAGAATAATGAATGACTTACAGAATTTGGTCTCTCTTCGTTGAGAGAGGACTTAACTAGTCAATTTCCTACTCAGTCCGAAATAGCATCCAGTAGCAGTAGTGATTCTCTGTTGGATTTCGAGGCTTACGTTGTTTTTGGTGTTAATACTGGTTCCAAGTTAGATGAAATTATCTATTACTTCGATGTTATGACAGTCAACAGTGACGTGGGCGCCTAGTCACGAGTGCGACAACTGCTTGCATCATGACAGAAGATATTTCGCTTTGTTCTCATTACTGGATTGTCAAACCCATTTGGTTTGCTTTCTTATCCAGTCTGGAGAAAGCAGAACTAAGAGCACGGATGTTGAGGCCAATGATATCAATATGATCAGCATACATCAGCAACTGTACACTCTTATAGAAGATTGTACCTGCTCGATTAAGTTCTGCAGCTCGAATTGTTTTCTCCAGCAGCAGATTGAAGAAGTCACACAATAGGTAGTCGCCTTGTCTGAATCCTCGTTTGCTATCGAAAGACTCGGAGAGGTCTTATCCCCGCAACCAACTACATGTACTTTTTAAAACATATCGCGATGGAATTTCGAGCCTGCTGTACAGAAAATAACACTAAATTTTCTGCAAAGTACTATTTAAATACAGCAAAAGTGTAAGTCCTTCTTATAACAATTTACTTAATATCATGATAGTTTATCGATCTTAACTTGGAAATAAATGTATTCCTTTTTTAGGGAACTTAAACATTTCTACCGAAATATTCAAAAACACACAAAGTTTTTTGACTAGCTCAACCAATGTATTTATATCTTCCCGTAAATGCCGTTATGCATATTTTCTACAAACACGCACATTCCGCCTACGCCTTCAATATCCATTTTAAGCGAAGTGCTCTTGCTTGTTAAGCTGCCTGTCGCGCTTAGTTACAACGATTTTGGAAATTGAAAACAATTTGTTCGGGTTACACATGTGTTCCTGTCATGCTTCGTTTTGCAATTTTCCTTCTTTTGCTCCTTTTTGTTCCATTGGGACAAACTGTGCTACTCGGAGTATTAAGTGTCGTGTTCTTTTCAGAGGTTTTTTTTTTGTGTCAGCATGAAACGGTTGACGATATTGCTTTACGCACGTTGGAATCACTTTAATGCAAAGAATATTGAGACAAATTATATGATTTAAATTCTTTTACAATTTTCACATTACAATGGATTTAGATTTTAGGAATCATATTTAGTTTTCTAACAACTTTCAAAGTCAGTAAAGATTTGACAGTAGACATCATAACCGCTAACAGTATACTCGTATGACTTGAGGTGCCTACAAATCTAAACGAAATTTATCATAGTGACTCCTCATAATCAATAAATGAGGCAGTTCAATCACCATTGTACTATGCCAGTTTCAGATCTGAGCAGTTTTATGCACTCAGTATGGTAAATATCTAAGGTCCGTCACTTTCCGATGTATGCCAGGGTGAATAACATCCCTGATCTGTCAAGAAGGTTTACCCGCTTTTGCGAAACTAACTTAGGAACATCTGAACTCTCACTCTTTTAGCCAAACAGAGAAATTATCAATATTGACATTACTCGGTTTATACAAAATGACATAAGATTTTATATCTACATATAAGCTTCCTGTGTTTTGTAAAATTATAATGCCACTCATTTTCCTAAAATAGTCTGCCGTAATACTTCAAAAATATTAGTGATCCAAGTAAAAGAACTTTTTCCAGTAGCCTTTTCTTAACAGATCACGAGTGAGTTGTATCAAGCTGTCATGTTATATCTTGAGACTCAGCATTCATTATTGGATAATAATAGACCACGTCCAACACGCAGTGAGGAAAATATAGCAGCTGTAGCTGAGAGTGTTCGGCGCCTGGGACTGACCAATGGAACAACTGGGACCATTTTACGTTAAGATCTTAAAACATACAACATACTGCTTCTGCAGGAACTAAAGCCGCTCGACCATCCCAAGCGAAATCGCTTCGCTCTATTAGCTCTTGAAAAGTTCCAATAAGATCCGACGTTTTCGAACCAAATTTTGTTCAGCGATGAAGTCCATTTCTGGCTCAGAGGTTATGTAAATAAGCAAAATTGACGCATTTGGGACAAAGAGCAACCTAAAGAGATTCAAGAGCTGCCATTACATCCAGAAAGAACAACGGTTCGGTGAAATCATCAGTTCATATTTTTTTAAAAACGATGTCGGCGAGAACGTAACCGTAAATAGCGACCGTTTCGCGCCATGATAACCGACTGTTTGATGTCCGAAATTGAAGGTTGTGACCTCTGCGACATTTGGTATCAACAAGACAGCGCCACTTCCCACACATAGCGTCAATCAATGAATTTATTGACAGAACACTTCGGTGAGCAGACAATTTCACATTTTGGGCTGGTCGATTGGTCACCAAGATCTTGTGACATCATGCCGTGATACTTTTTCCTGTGTTAATATATAAAATCTAAAATCTTTGGCGGACAATCTTGCTTTGATTCAGGCCTTGGAAAAAAACATCACGCGTGTCAGTTGCAAGTTACTAGTCGAAATGCTCGGACAAGTACCGAAACTTCGACTCAACGGATGGATCATCTGAGAAGTAGCCGCGGCAAATATTTAAAAGAGATAATCTTCAGAAAATAAATGTCGAAGAATGGTCTTTCAAATGATAATAAAATTTAATGGATAATAAATTTGAAGCTCTCGTGTTTTTTCTTTAAAAAAGTAAAGCACCCCGAAATTAATCACCCTTTATATATGTACAAACGTTTTGTCGCACAAAATATGAGCTTTATACATGAGACTTTTAATTATAGCGAAAATCAAGTTCGAATTTAATAAATGCTTCAAGCACGCTTCACAGCCGAAAATCCGCTGGAATTGATAAGCATTTGAATATGATAAGCGCTTATAATACATGCCTAAATATTAGGTTGGTCTACTTTTTCGGTTTCAAAGCAAGACGATTAGAGAGGCGCTAGGTATGAGCATTTTGCTTGCTTAACAAGATGATTTCTAGAGAATTTAACATCACGAGCTGGGTAAAAAATGAACCACCCTAATGGGTTTCTAAATTAACTCACTAATATCGTCTGCTCTTGAATTATTGTAGATTTCTAAATATTTAGTAGTGAAATGTGTTGGCTCTGATTGTTGAAATGTCGCGCTAAAGAAAAAGTTAAAAATATGTTCGGCAAAACGGTTTTCACTTGTAAGTGATTCAGCACTAAAAGATTTTAAAATTTAAAGTATCAAAGTAAGCAAAAAATTGCTATTTACAGGCTTTACACTCTGGCTCTTATGCAGTTCAAAGCTTGCTCCGGCCTTAGCCGCCACCACAACGGCCAGCAGTGCCAACGCCACCGATTTAATGCATTTACTGTTGGCACACATACTGGCCGAGGCGGATGCAGCAAGGAATTTTGTGATTGCACCACAGGAAATGCTGGAATTGTACCTGCAACTGCATGGCACGGACAAAGAAATCGCCACTGCAGCCGCCACACAGCACGGTGCCACAAGCAATGAAGTCACCAGCGCCGATGACAGCGGCATGCAGGAGTTCGAAGAGTTCTTCCACATCACAGGCAGTCCGATTCTGGTGAACAACACGCTGTATGCCGATGTCTACAATGCACAAAGGTTCACACGGAAATTGAAAAATCTGCAATTTGTGCTGTACGACGAGAGTGTCGAAGAGGAGAGCGAGGAGCATAACAAAAGCTCGGACAACACCAGCATTGAAGATGTCGGCGACAAAGGCCCCAAAATCAATAATAATGATGCGGCAGTGGCAAGTAACAACCAGACGTCTAACAGCAGTAGCAAGCGCAACAAAAACAAACAGAATAGTAACAACAACAGGGCCGTAGAGCGCAGCAAACGCAACGAACTAATCAATGTAGTGCGCATAAATTCACGCTGGGCGCACAACTTCCAAAAGCGCGACACACACAAGCGCCAATTCTACATGCCACAAACGCACACACACGCCTACCTAAATGCCATGCGCAAAGACGACATCTTCCTTTATGGCGAATTGCCGCAATTGAATGCCAGCGCCTTAGAGCTGTCCTTGCAGCGGCAGCAATTGAAAATGCTCATCATATTGCCACAAGCAAAGCATGGCTTGCCACAACTGCTGCGGCGTCTAAGTGCCAATGTGACATTGCTCGATGACTTGTGTGGCCTGACAGGCGACACGGACGACTCAGGCGTTGCGCAGCAGCAGCAGCAGCGGGCGGCAACAACAGGCGCAGCAGACCACCTACGCGGCCGTTTGGAGTCCACTCTGGTGCGCGTTTTCTTGCCACAATTTAAATTCGCACAACGCACTAACTTGGACGGCGCTTTCAAGCAGGTTAGTACCAAACCACAACTACACAAACAACACCTGCTTCTTGTATATGCTCGTGTCGCTTGTGTTGTACTGGGACTATTGTGCAATCGCTTGCATTTTGAGAGCTTCGATTAATTTCAGCTACTAAATGCCACAGCAAATGTGGATCTACATTGGCCCAGCGCCTGGCAGGTGACACAGGAGGCCCATTTCGCCGTGAGCGAGGACGGCATCGGTGAGCTGGAGGAATCGAGTAAGCAATGAATTTCAATTTAATTACCAGAAACATTGATTGAATGCATGCATGAACCGTTTTATGTCCGACACGGGCGTATTTGTAAGCTTAATTTGTGTACTCTCATTTGTAGTGGTGTTGTTCTGGAACGCCTTTTCCTCGTTGCGCTCTAAGCCATTGATATTCTGTGTCGATCATCCGTTCTTCTTCATCGTATACAATCGCAGGGGCATACAGTTGTTGGGACATTTGGCGCAACTGCACGAATGATGTAACGGCGCTGCGGTGTGTCGCGAGTTCAGTGAATATCTACTACTACTAGTATATACGTAACGTATGTATAGTATTTATGCATATATCCAGGTAGTGGATAGTAAATAAAATATAAGAGGTGGCAGTAAAAATTGCTTGTAAATAATAAGTTTGTGATTTTTTACTATAATGTCAATTAAATGATGGAATTTCAAAAAAAAAAAAATAGTTTTTTAAAATAAAAAGCACGGGAAAGGGCATCTCCATGTCATAACGTTGATTTCAATAAAAATCCTTGCAAATTTTTGCAAAACATATTTTGTCAAATAAAAAAAAATTCCTTAAAATAACATAAATTTGATCGTTCAGTTTATATGGCAGCTATGTATATCCTACAGTGGTTCGATAACTTCAGTTCTGAAAAATGAGCAACTCCTCGGAGAGAATAGGACGTGTGAAAATTTTCAGATCGGTATCTAAAAAGCTTAGGGACTCAGCTCGTTTATATATCGTTCAAAGGTTATTCCTCTGGGTCTTACAAACTTCGTGGCAATGTTGAGGGCATGAAAATTCATTAAATCAACAGTCGTGACTATAATTCTGACTTTACACAACTTATTTTCAAATGTTCGAAACGTTTTTCGAACTTCTTCAAAATCGTTCAAAGTTCTTTACTGTCCTTTGACTTCAGTTTTCATTATCAACTGAAATGACTGACTTCAATATAACCTCAAAACTTTGACTACTATTCCACAAACAACAAAATCGAAATTTATGCAATGTACGTACATATAAGCGCACCTCTCTATTAATATATTTTTCTAAAATGTAATTTTCATATCAAATTTACTAAAATTTCTCAACAAAGAAGCCATTTATATGAACAGAAAGTTTTGAAAAGCATTGTTTTCATTAGACCGCTTTAGATTGCGAAATTACATGAACAATTTTCGAAATTTTCAAATCAAATTTCATAATCTGAAAGCTCAATATCTTTGAAGCCCCGGACCCTATTGACAAAAAAAAAGCACTGGCACATACGGTCTTTTCTTGAGGCTGATTTTTCACCAGCAACATCATTTACCGTGAGCGATTTCAAGTAGCAATCACTTTAAGATGATGCAAAGGGACCTCTCAACTGATCGCTCGAAGCTTCTAAAGAGAGTAGTTAGAGATTTTTGAGGTCCAGCGTTATCCTAATAAACGCAATTTTTCTCTGTTGACCCTTCTGAGCGATTGCTTTCTTCAGACAGTGCAAGTGTTTCATTACAGCTCTGAATTAGATAATAAAAGACGATCCCCTACCAATTCTACCAAAAACACAGCAAAACCTTCCTGACCGTCAATTTTGGCTACGGCATCTTTTACGCCGGCTCGCACGACGTTGTCTTAAAGGATCAACTATTTATCAAGAGCAAGCATCCGTTTCAAAAATGGCTCGATTTTGTATGAATTACATATACATATGTTCGCAGATGAAAATTTTATCCAAGAGGTTGTTTTGTTAACTCGGTGGCATCAATATCGAACAGTGGCAAAAATATCGTACAAAGAATTTGTCTAAAATTTTGTATTTCCAAGCAAATTTTATGTGCGGAATCGTTGCGAATATTAGAAAAGGCTTACGGGGATTCAGTTTTATCAAAAATACAAACCGACGAGTGGCACAAAGCCTTCAAAGACGGTCGAGACATGCCTCATTTTGGACAACCTTCGATCTCTGATGAAAATATTAAAAAAAAAAGTGATGAATATAGTTATAGGAAATCGTCAGGTAAGTTTTAGAGATGGGAAGAGAGCTCCACATCTCTCGCGAGTCCGTTCGAATGATTTTGGTGGATATTCTGGGTATGAAACGTGTTCTTGCTCAACTCATCCCGATAAAGCAAAAATTGGGCGATCTTGATCGTGTGAATTACAATCCCACATTCATGGATACCATTTTAGCTGCCAATGAGACATATGTTTATGAGTTTGACATGCAAACAAGTGAACAATCTTCGGAATGGAAGAAAAAAACGAGCCGAAATCAAAAAAATAAAGGTGATGCTCATTATATACTTGGTTTGGTGTACTATGAATTTGTTCCGGAGGGGCAAAGGACAGGAAAAGAGTTCTATTTGACCATATTGAGACGTTTGTGTAAGAACAACCGTCGTACCGGCCGGAATTGTGGAAGAGCAATTCATGGATTTTACACAATGCTAATTTTGACCAAATTTAAAGCTAACAATGCAATGAATGCCATCGATCCACCACCGTAACTAAAATTGCATCTTCATGGAACCCCTTTTCAGCGAATCAAAGAGATAACATCCCAAAAAGTGCTCATGAGAAATCTTCCAAGGACTGAAAACATCGTTTGTATAAATGTATTACATCTGATGATGAGGTGACAAAGTAAATATTGATGAATAATTAAATATTTTGCTTTTTATTTACAATTTCCGAGCACCATTTTGTCACATTGTATGTTGCGGTTGTTCAAATATAAAGGCCAAGATCATAATTACTGACGTTGGAATAAAATAACTTGAAAGGATATGCGAACAATCTGATAAGATTTATTTCATGCCAACGCTTTTTATTAGATAAATTTTGCTTTGTCAAACTATTTCTCCACACCAAAAACGATAAAAGTTATCTTTTGATTTTTGTGGTAACTCCTATCTCCGAGATGTAATGGTAATGACTCCAGGGCAACTACATACATATATGCATCATTAACTCCCAACATTACTTGAGAAGCATTATTTATTATTTACAGAAAATATTTTTAAACGTCAATGTGAGTGCACATTCACAATAAACTTATTTCAAATAAAGTAAAATGCATTTAAAATAGTATAAAAATTCAAAAAAAATTTAAACCACAAACTTGGCTTTCCGTTTACTGATGTGAGCGCATTGCTGGGGATCTCTGCGGGAAAAAGCACAGCAATCCAAGCAAACATCAGCTAAGCAGCAAGAATTCAGCATACGCAATAACAACAGCAATGTCATTTCACTGCCATCCTACGTCAACATGAAAATCTCAGCAGAAATCGCAGCTTGACAGCAATGGGCGACAGCCAATTCATTTCATACCTCTCACTCATACAAATACCAAATATTTATGCTTTCTCACTTCGCCCATGTATAAAAACTACATATTTGTATATGTACATATATTGCATTAACTACACAACCGCAAAAAATAACAGCACCTATTTGCGCAACTCCTCACATATTATTATAAGTTTGTTTGCTTTTGTGGGTGTGTGTGGGTGCAGAAATATTTTGCTGTCATCATTGGACGCTTTTGAAAAGGTTTCGTACATCATAAAAGTGTGACACGTTGACTTTTCTCGAACTGCTTCGACAGATATGTACAAGTATGTACTGATATTGAGGTACACAGTAGGAAAAACATGCTGATGGGTTTCACATGAGGGGAAAGTTTGCTTCACATTTCCAAGAACCCTGGTCTACGTAAATACATGTTTAGCATAAGTTCAGTGAGTGTCGGCTTGGGAACGGTTACGCTCTGGCATCCGAACATATTCGTGAAAATATAGATACTTCATGAACATTTGATCAAGATTTATCCGGACTGGTTAAACTGCGAAAACCGAAACAACAAATCCTTTTTCTCAACTTTGTACAACATATTTTTATGTTCGTCAAGTTTTATCGAAAAGTTAAATAGACAGAGCTTAAAAATCATCGTTTTTGAATTAAAATCTCCAGCAGAGAATCTTAACACCTCTTATAGATCAACTCTACACGTTTGGATTAATGTTTTGGGTATGAAGTGTGCCAATGCTATACACGAACCAAAAGACCTGAATCTTTTGCAAAAACGACGTGACATAGTGGTCGCAAAAGAGATGCTTGACAACTTAGCTGAGGTTTCCAAGACGCGAGTTTATGAATAGATCATAGAAACTTTCCAACAGTCTAGGGAATGTCGCTCCAAAAATGGACTCAAGCCCCAAAATTCATTAAAAACTCTAAAGGGTATCCCAGCCGAGGCTTATAGCAAGATGAAGACTATGACTTACCGATGCAAACGGGCTTAGATCTCCGAAATAGAAGGTTAAATTCCTACTTATTCAGAAAATACCCTGACATATCAAATATATGTATATCCAGCGTGCAATGAGTCCCTCCCTTTACTGGCCACCCTACTCATCTGACACCCTTCCCCTCTGGTCCGACCCCGTCGAAACAGCATGTTTCCTGGGCTTACTGCTGGATGACGTGGACGACAACTTATCTAATACTTATTGATCTTCGTAGATGAATCGTTGGCTTGTATTGACTCAGAATCCTATTTTGAAGCAAATAATAAATATTTGTAATATTTTAGTGAGTGTGCCTTGAACATTTCAGTAACTCGGTAAATATCTTTGTTTTCCTACAGGGTCGCTTCACAAAACAGATGGTTCCTTTCCTGTCTTTCTTTGTACTAGAACTCTATGTGGGTTCATCCATAGCTGTTATTAAGGGCGCGTTAGCATATGTGGCATGCAAGTGTGGCAAATGTAATTTGCATTGTCATCACAGCTTACAACAAAATTCAAGCTCACGTAAATAGCTTGTGAAAATCTGGGGAAAAATAATTTTACAAGTGAAGGAAAAATATACTTGGTGGACGTATATTTTTCCTTCAACAAAGCACCAGGATTCGCAATTGACCATATGGTGCTTGTCGTTTTGTAAATAAAAACTTTGCTGGAAAGACATAGGTACGGAGGAGTACTCATATACAAATATGCTCCTAGTTGTAGTCCACATGCTTGCACCACGGAAAAATGAGTTTGCACTTTTGTTTCGAGTGGTTGAGAGTTCAACACGTAAACTAAGCAAGAATTGAAGTAAAAAAAGCTAAATAAATATATGTGGAACTATTTGTTCTTATTTTTTTTTCGTTTATTTTAAACTATAAAAAATCCTTTTTGCTGACTTTAATTTATATAATCTTTAAAAATATATACTTTTTGATTTTTTAACTTTTCCCCGATATATTTACATATAAATTTACATCAAAGCATATCACAGGGCGCAAAATGAAGGAGACTACATTCCAGCTCATAAAATTTTCACTCGTTTTTTATAAATGTTATACACTAAATAGCACAACGTATGTTTTATTCAAAACTCCCTCATTCCCGCATTCCACCAGCTATAAAATAAATAATTTACTAACGGTAAATAATAAATCTTTCAGTAAGTCGCACGTTTTCGACAAATTCACGCAAGCATTGCACGTGCTTTTCACTTAACTTCCGACTAATGAAAGCCGGAAGTCAATAAAAATGCTGCCACAGAAGCAAAGGGACAACAGCAGCAGATAAAATACTATAAAAAGAAAAATGAAGGTGAGAGAAAGAAGCATGACGGCAAAGAAATGCACAACAAAGTGAAAACCAAATCACCAAAAGTTGGAAATAGCTTTCTTTGTATATTTTTTTGTATATATCTGTATGCTGCGCTCCTCTAACTCACAAGCAGTCGTCGACAGCCATTGACTGCCGAACCAAATTTAGTGTCTTTGAGTGGAAAAATAATCGCCTTTCACTTCACACAAATCTTTAGCAACTACACAAGTGCTGGCGCACACACACAAGCACACATATATAGAAGCAAAGCCAAATTGATTTTCTTTAACCTTCACCTTCATCACGAAATTCAGTTTGGTTCATTCAATCTTAGCCTTTAAGCGCGCTGAAGTGGCGCTGGGTAAGTGTCGTGGCAGCAAAGCATCGGTAAAGCATTTAAGTGGCGAAATTGTTGAAGTGACAGAGCGAGCGAGCACCTTGAATGCCGAAGTGAACAGTCGACACTTGTCGAATTTTTACCGTAATCTGTATGTATGTGTGTAAGCGCAGGTGCACTTCAGACGAGCAGGCAACTCTACTCTTTGCTTCCTTTATCTCTTCAAAGCCATGCCCATTTTTTGCTTGCATTCGCCAGGCCACGCTCTACAGCTAAGCTTTGAGCTATCTGGTTTGTGCTTATGCTAAATACTATTTCACTAATGCGCACTCTTTTGATAATGATCACCACACATATACCTCATTCACATAGACTCGGCGTCTACTTGCACTTACTAAGTCGCCCAAGCGACGTCAATATAGTGAGGTTAAGTGCGAATAGCGCATGCAACGATTGAAATGGTTGTCGGTTTGTGCGCTTATTGGTTGTTATAGACATCATTAGGATGCGCTTAATGATGTACTTCCTTTGATGGCAATGACAACACTGGCAACACCAACAAAAACAGCATGGCGACTAATAGCAGCAGCAGCAATAATAATCGTATTCGCGTAAGTCTGCGCTTAAGCTGGGCTATTAATACTAGGATACGACGGAAGTGCGAAAATGTACGCACTAACAACAGCACATAGCGGAAGTAACGTAAAGCGGGTTAAGATTATAGCGCTGATTTTCAGTTTCCACTTTGCAAATGCTACTGGATGCTAATGCGTTGTTAAGCAAAACTACTTAAATGTTGAATGGGAACATTTATGTGGAAAACGAACCTTTGTTTTGCAAAGTTGAAAATGTTGAATTTTTTTCGGTTAACATGATTAAATGTGTCGACTAAATGAAAAAATGTTTGCTAGAAAGCTTTATGGCAGACTTCAGAAGGAAAAGCTGAGCCATACTGAGGTGATCAGCTCCTTAATTTATTATTTGAAACACCTCCTTATAGCTTCGTGAAGCTCAACAACTAAATAAAGTAGATTGTAGAATACTTACAAAGGACATCAAAATAGAATTTCTGGACTAGAGGTGAACACAAAATTTCGCCAGTTGCTTCTATCCTTTGCGTCAAACAGTGATTTGTCCTTTCATTGGATACATTGGCGCTCCTGCATCCGTTGCACACCCAAGGGTCTAGAATCGAAGGGGCAAACGGCTTTCATGCGTTCGATATGTCCTAGCCAGCATAGGATTTGTATGCATTTAACCATATCCATGTTCATAACCAACGTATTCGTTCGATTTTTATGTGATTATCTATATCCATATCAACCTAGAGCTCATTTAGTTCGAGGTACTACCTTCTTCGGTACTCATCATTCACGCGGATGACTCCAAAGATTTTTCTCATCACGGTTCGTCATCGTCCAAGTTTCCATGCCATATAATAGAAGCTTAATAATAAGAGAAGGATATGCTTCCAACTTGCCTTGTAGCTAACTAAATACGACAGAGACATACAATTTTACAACGCGGTAAAAATTGGACTATGGGTGTGGCAAAATTCCATATCTCATTATCTGTCCGGCTGATTTGAACCAAATTCGGTACATTAGATTCTTCTAATGTTCTTCATATCTTCTAATATTCCTATGTTAAAGTGCAAATATAAAGTAAATACAGAGTTTGTACGGAAAGTAATAGGACTGAGTCGATTTAAAAAAACTTTCAAAATAGCGATTCTAAGCATTGAATTCGTCACGGAAGGAATTCTCCAGAATAACCTTGAGAGCCGATGTGCGTGCTACTTGGATCCCCTCTGTCTTACCAAAATGCTTGTCTTTCATCGGCCTTTTCAGACAAGGAATGAGATGACGGGCTTGGTTAGAATATGTTCACAAGAAAGGCGGAGTGAGCCGGAGCATTGACCTGGTGCAATTTCCAGTCGGCTGCGATGTCTGGTCGGTCTCGATTAACCCTTCATTTGAATCTCTTGAGGACTTCCACGTAAAACTTTGCGTTGACGGTTTCTCAAAGAGAAATAAATTCATGGTGGGCGATGCCTTTTATATCACAAAAGACAATGAGCATCGTTTTCACTTTGATTTGCTCATTCATCAGCGACCTCTTCCCGGCCCTCCAAAAAGGACTGGTGACCCGAAACACACCACTTCTTTCTAAAGCAACATCTGGGTAAGCCTGCTTGATCGTATCAAACGTTTCTGTCGCAGATTTATCGTGTTTCGCACAAAATTTAATCGCGTACCTCTTCTCTAACGAAGCTTACATTTTCGGCTTGCATCACTCACAGAAACACGTCGCGCGAAAATGTTTGTCCTGACTCTTCAGGTGCTCTGAGACAACTGACCAGCCACTGATTCGTTAGCTAGGAACGCCCTCTACCGAATCCAGTCGGTGCGTGCATGCTGCGAAGTACAGTCGCGGCGGAAGAAAATCAGTCCGAATTGGGTACAAAAGTTTCTTTTAATGCTCCTATGTTAAAGTGCGAAAATAAAATATATAGAACAACAACCACGTCTGCTTTCTAATTGCAATTTTAAATTCCACCCGATTCTTACAATCAAAGAAGCAGTTATTGTAACGGGATAAAACTACGCAACAATAATGACCAAATATAGTCCAAATCTAGCCAAAACTGTTCTAGTGCCCAGGTATCGAATGCTTGGAGCCCGGTGAGAGGTGTGAGATATATAATAAAGACAGAGATAAACATTTTCTGACAGTATTATGTTTGTTTGCCAAAAATGGGTTCAATCGGGTCAAATGCCATATGCCAAACACATATATTTTCAAACTTCTAGGTGGCTTTTCTCAATGAAAATGAGAGAGCGTTTTTTTGTAATAACAATCCCTGCGCCCTTGCTTACTTGTTAGATATATAGATGACTTTAAAGAGTTCCAGAGGATCGACCGCGGTCTAAAGCAACGTTAGTTCCATCTACAAAAAAACTATTCGGTACCAAATTAACTCGAATAATTGGCAACCCATATTTCCCAATAGAAAGTGTATCAGAGGCACAGAATAATCCTCAATATAAAGCTTAAAGTCATTTTCCAGATTTTTATACAATATTATGTAATTAATTTAATTTTTAACTAACCACCAAAGGATCGTGATTTTGGTTTCCAGTCCATAAAAGATTTGAAATTCACTTAAAAGAAGAAAAGTACGTTAATTTCGGTTGCAACGGCATTTTCGAACATTACTTCTGTGACTGAGGCATTGTCCATGCCAAGTTTCTTAAAGATATCTTCTCAAATGAAACAGTTTTCCATAAAAGCATTTTGTTCCGATCATTCAGTTTGTATGACAGCTATCAGCCATAGTAATCTGACATCGGCCATTCGGACAAATGAGCAGCTTCTTAGTGAAAAAATTGAGGGACTAGGGATCTATATTTTATAGGGTCCGAGACGCTTCTTTCTGGCAAAGTTAATATATCGTGTTCAGGATACAACAATTTAAATTACAATTTCTACTAAAATACTGGTTATATCAATAACACTGTAAAAGTAAATCCATTATGATAAAACTATAACTTTAACAAATTAAAAGGTTTGACTTCAAAATTGCTTCAAGCGGTCAACTGCCAAGCAAAACTTCGTAGCTGCAACACCAAAAGTCCTCCAGCTCAAGTCAATGTAGAGTGTGACTTAAATTTTTTCAAATTATTGAAGAACGCAGAGTTTTGCGCGAAATAACAGCGGATAGAAGAAACCGCCGAGGAGATTGGCAGCAAGGAGGCGAACTATAACCGCTAGTCGGTGCAGTTCACTGAATTGATGAAATTTATGTACTGGAAATAAGCAGACGTCCATCTGCATCGGCAATGGCATCAACAACTACTAGCCAACAGTGCGCGAGTACGAAAGACAGCTGCAACAACAACAACAATAACAGCAACAACGGTCAGAAAGCAGCAAGCATGCAAAATGCAATAGTGAAAAATAAAACAACAACAAATACGAAAAATCACAATCAACACAATGCTAAGAGCATTCTGGGAAAGAAGTGAACCAAACCCGTTAGTTGGAAGCAACATTCAGAAAAACAAACATGCAAAATAGCTGGAAAAACCAACTAACACAAGCACAGCTGAAAACACACAAACAAACACAAGCATTCGTACATTTACAATGCCCCGTTGTTGTTGCTGTTGTTACGCGTGTAAGCCAAAGCTGCATGTAACTGTATTCACCTGGCAGCAGACAATATTTCAGTATATTTCACGGGATGCGGCAAAAGGTTGTTCATGGCGGATTGAGCAATGTGAATGGTGAGATTAAGTTGCAGCAGCATATGGAAACGGCTGGTGAGAAAAAATAAGAATTTATGCATTTGCTGAATTGAACGTATTAAAAGTATTTGTAACTGCAAGAAAAATAATGCTACAGTTATTTTAAATAGTGGTGGGCAGATATCAAAAATTTAACACACCCAAACGTAAGAATAAAGGATAAAAATAAGTCCCCACGGTGGAAGTTTGGGAGTCAGCGAAGGATGAGAGAGCAAAATAAGTAAAGGGGAAAAGTTCGAAGTAATCCATGGTACGCCTCGTGTACTTAAAGTTCTTGAATGCAGGGGCGTATTCGTATAGCCAAAGGTAACCACAAAGTTAAATAATATTTACTTAAATATATAAGGATTTGTTTTTATTAATTAAAAACCTGGATATTTAACAAGAAGCTACCAAACAGTAAAATTTTTTTTAATAATCTAGACCCACATCAAAACCTGTAGGAAAGTTTCTTTCTAACTTTGTGCCTGAAAAAGTGTTTTTGCGAAGAGTTAATCACTTTGATATCCAGAAAATCTCAGCTAAAAGCCATTGTATTTTTGTGGAAGTAGAGTAGTAGTAGAGCATGTAACAGAGCAATCATGCCAAAAGTTTTTTCTAGGTTTTAAAAGTGGTGAAGCACTGGAAGAAAGCACCCCTTTAAAACTCAATCACATCCCCTTTATAACTCACCCAAGCAGTTAAATATATTCAAAAGCACTCCCCTCACCAAATCTACAACAACCATATGCATAAGCTCGATAAAGAACGATAACTTCCAAAGCACAGAGCAGCAATTAGCCGGCCGACGGTCATACCTTAACCGCAAAGGTATAGTCGTTATTTGAATATAATGAAATGGAAACATAGACTAGGGACTATCACATGATGCTTCTTGAAGTCCCCGTTTGAATACTTACACAGCGAGGTCGATATGCTTCCGGTTAAGGTCTTCTTCAATCGGTTTCTGCTGAAATGTTTTTGCAGAAAATATCCTTGCAAAATCATATGCTTAAAGTGGAACCACCTCCTAAGACCAACAAAACGTACTTTCTTGACTACGTCGACTAGACCAGACTATGGACACAACTAACTTTAAATCCGCACTAACCGCCAGTAACAATGGAGTCATTAACACTTTTACCAACTCCCTCTTGTTGAAAGGCGTACTTGGAGTCAGCACCCATAGCGGACGAAGAGCCCAAGTTGCCACAAGAATCCAGAGTGTCCCCTGCACAACTTCGTTCTGGATACTGTAGCATGCTAATCTTCTACTTATCCCGAATCGACCCCGACATATCAAATACATATACATACATATGTATGTATATTCAGCATACGATGAGTCCACGCATGATACTAACCACATGGAGACGAACCAACGAACCCTACTAATCTAACCCTTCACCCTATGGTCTGACACCGTCAATCCAGGTGGACCGGAAGCAAACATGACTGTAGTTAAGTAGAAATTTATCACTTTCATTTTTATTGACAACGAGCTTAAGATTGAACTTTTAATAGTCAATTACGAAAATAATAGACGTCAGGTACCGATTATTTATGAAGTTCTTCCAAAAGTAAAAAACATGTAAATAATGCGAAAACTTATGTGACGAAACATAGAAATTAAGTTTTTACGGCAAAAATTAGTCTAGAAGTTTTTTGATCTTCGAAAAAGTTAAACCTTATTTCAAAAGTATAGCTGTTTCCAAAAAACCGGGTGGAATACCGAAATTTTTGTTTCTGCGGCAAAAATCTGTCTTGGAATTCTTCGATCTTAAAAAAAATAACATCTTATTTTGAATTTTGCTACTAATGCCAAATTTAATAAGACTACATATACGAATCAGGGCCTTTAGCAGCAGCATATTTACAATACCACTATTTTCCGGCACCTCTTCCTGATCCGTTTATTCCCGCTAAATCTGCCTTGTTTTCGATCCTACCCGTCCATGAAAAATGTAAGTGTTCGCAAAACCGAAAGCCCCAAAGCCATCTACTTTCCCACTGTTTCTTTTTTTCGAATACTGCAAAGGAAGGAAATAAGGGAATTTTTGTTTATGGCTTTAATTGAGTTCTTTTGCTTGGCAGCGCTTAAGACCATAGCGGTTGTTGTGGTCACAGCAACGCCGGCCGTCAAAGTAACGCGGTGGCTTGATTTTTTATTTATATTTTTTGGCGCGCTTACTTTTAAGGCGATTTTTGTTCGTTTTGCAACTGCCGTTACCATTGTAATTAATATTCTCAAGCAGCGCAATAAATTTTAAGCCACTGATTAATCCTGCCGTTGCAATACGTACAAACGCACTGCCAGGAGCGTAATTCAGTCGGCACCTTCATTTATAAATATATCTGCGGATATGTATGTAGGTGTGTATACTACATTACACCTACACTACATAACCGTAAAGGTATGTAAATACAGTAACAAAAGGGAGATCAACTTTTCCAGCTTTCACGCGCTTTACTACCACGCCGGCAGTTGCCATGGCATTGCTGTTGTTGTTTGGTTTAATTACTCGCGCAACCGAAAGGAAACGGGAATTTCTTGGTAAATGTAGAATTCTCACTGAAGCTAAAATTTCACGTTTGTTTTCTACTGCAGCTGTTTCAGCAATGTGTTATGCCGAGGCTCTTATTGTTGTTGCAAAGGGTTTCGCTTGTTTATTATCAATGCCACTGCTCCCCACGCGCCATGCTAAATATGCAGCATTCACAAAGTCCAAATCTTAATCGGTGCAAACGTGTGGTTTTCCATTGTTTTTGTACGACCAACGGTTTCGCACTGAACATACATACACACGTATGCAGTATATATATTCCAGCGCTACTCACTTTATTGTTGCATAGCAATAAATTTCAGCGACTGGCTTTACGTAACAAATGAGTCTGCTGCATGTTTTTGCCAGTGGCTCTTATTATTGTTGTTGTTGCTACTGGTTTGTATGTATGCATTTCACTTGTTTGCACTATCTGCACTTGCATGCCAGTGCCATGCCACCGCGCAGATTCCATAGATAAAACAATAGCTGGAGATAGTCGTATTTTCGCGTAAAAGCAACCAAAATACCAGGTGCCTGTGAAAGGATTCGGCGGTGTGTTTAATGCTCGAAGCGTTGGTTGGGGCAGCGCATCCGTAATGAAAGAGGCGGGTAAGTGAAAACGTACTACATAAATCATGTCATGAAAGGCACCAGCTCTTCGGTTTCGTTAGCAAGTGAAATGGAAATGGTAAGGGATTTTCGGAAAGAAGTGAAATTCAGCGCAATTTGCGAAGCTTATCTCATCTCCAAATATCATTCATCTTATCACAAAAGTTCGAACTATTTAAGTTCGACTTATTTTGATAAAGTTATACCACGAAAGTTGTATTTTATATTAAATAATTCGTTAGTTTATAGGATTTCACGGCAAAAAACGTTAAAAACTAACACTAAGTTAATTGTTTTAGATTGAATCCTTCATTGATAATGCATTTCAAAAAACTTTTGTGTAAACGTTTTCAAATTAAAGGTAAAAGAAATTCTACCCAAACAATATCCCATTAAATATTTTGAGAAACTTCACAAGAACAATGCTTTACAATACAATTGAAATAACATTTAAACTGAGTTTTGTTTCCAAATTACTGAATTGGAAAATTTGTTTTCTCAGAAATTGAACTAAAATTAAAAATGAAAATTTTGAAATTAAACAAGAGGAAACGTCAACTTTGTTAAAATTTTCTTTTTTTGGTATCTACGTACAAACATATGAATTTGTATAACCAAGTCCGAAAACGTAAAGGTTTTCATCCAACGTTGTTCGATAAAGTGGAATTAAAGTTACTTAATAGAAAAAATATATTTATCTTGCTTTGGATCGGTCAGTTTGCATGGCACCAATCTGCTACATTGGTCCGATATCGGCGATTCCGCCAAATGAGCAACTTCATGAGAAGAAAAGGAAGTTTGCAAAATATGAGATCAATATCTCAAAACTTAGCGAAATCGACTCGACTTGTTATTGGAAATGTGTATAGTGCTTAAGAACTTAGATGTTCAACGCACGAAAGTGACAATTTTTTCATCTGTAAAAAGGATACTTTCATCGGCGTTGACCCTGCATTTTTTTTAGTCTCAAGTAGCGATTTTATTAGGTGGAATATGTGTACAGAATTTGTTCGGAAAGTCATAAGACTGATTTTCATCCTCCGTGGCTGCCCAGATGTTAAATTCATCAAAATCTGTGGTTCAGTTCTCAAGAGACTCAAAGAGGATCAATTGGTTCCACGACAACTCCACAGCTCACATCGCCTTTCTCATGAACAGCTACTTAACCAAACATAGCATTCCAACCCTTCCGCAGCCGCCATACAGCCCAAATGTGGCCTCCTCTTTTTTGTTCCCGCCTTGCCAGAAAAGGCCGATGAAAGGCAAGCATTTTTAGATGACAGAGGGGATCCAAGCAGCATCTACCTCGGCTCGTTGAATCGACAAAGATGGGGATTTTTTGAAAGTTTTTAAAAATGGTAAAGATTGGTTCAATCAATTTTTTTAAATAGACTCAGGTCTATTTTTCGTACAAACTCCGTATATTAAAATTCCATATTTTTGTGAATTTTAGTATAAAAATATTTCTGTTTTTTTTTTGCCTTTGAAAATGTGCAATATTTTCTCTAAAGTTTTATCAGTGGAGCATTAATTAATTATATAATATAATATACACTTTCAATTATTTACTTACAATGAAGTTTATTTAACTCTTTAATTTTTCGAATTAATTTTCAATATAAGAACTCAAAATTAATTTCATATTTTAACATTATAAATGTATATTTATATTTATGCACCCTCTATAATTACAAGACTGTAATACGAAATAATTGAGTTCATACATACGTAGGCATTTATACTCGTGGATGTTTGTATACACGATGTACCTTCGTTTGCATATTTGAGTAGTCGTGACTCTCAGCGCTTCACAAAAACTTCTTCGTCAACTTTATTTTAACTTTCACACTAAATCCTTTAATATTACCATTTGATTAACTTTTCCCTATAAATATTTATTTTAATTAATTTAATTTAAAACATTCACGGTATAAACATTCAGCTTAAAACATATTAATTCATGAAGTGTTCGCATTTGTCTCACTTGAAGCTGCGCATTTGTTGTTGCCGTTCGCCACGAAATGGCTGCTAGCGCATGCACACTTCGCAATACTCATAATTATAATAAAATCGCCGACAACGTTCATAATTTCAACTATCCACAACATAAAATCATTATTCTGCCCACTTAATCACAAAACTTTTAAATTTACCAATCAATATGAATATGAATTTTAATAATTTGTTTGCTGCCTTCGAGCAGCTGACTTACTCGCTGGCGTAAATAACCGAAACTGACGAGCACTGGAATGCATGGGAAACGGAAGTGGGGTTGCAAACCCATTGGGATTGTGCACGGGTAATATTTGAATATTTCATAGATGATAGATACTAAAAAGAATTTAATTGTAAATAAGATAGGGTATATTTATATCTTTATATATTATTCTAAAATTAATTATATATGTATATGAAACAATCCTAAATTCTCCATTATGGTATCGATATGACTCTAACAACCTTTAAGCAAACTTTATATATAAGTAACATAAAATCGATCAATATCTAGCTTTACTGACACATCTTTGAAACTTTTTATACAAATAATTGTTAAAAATAATTAAATATTTGTTATAAAATAAACAATAAATGTAAGGACATTTGTAGAATAAAGTTTTGTATAACTCAAAATAAGTTTTTAAACTATTTCCAGTACAAATGCAACCCTACTTCCGCTTCCCACAAGAAAGCATACTCACTAGTGATAGTGTTGTAGAATATTAAACAATAAAGGGGAATTCACTATTCATAGTAATTACTTTTGAAATTATTATTTTGATACTTTTCGAAAATTCTCAAAAATTAAACAAATTACATTGGTACAAAAAAAGCACCCGAAAATAGTAAATTAAATTCACCGGGTAAATGATATTTCAAAGAATGTATTTTGCTATGTTGGTAGGAGTGTCCTAAATTACTATTCCACATATGAGCGCGATCTGCTTAAGTCTTCGTTACGATTTTTACGATGAATAATTATATCGAACAAAGAATTTTTCTCAAATTTTGTATTTCTAACCACATTTCGTGTACGCAATATGGAAAAGGTTTACGGTGATTCAAAAACACAACCCTGCGGGTGGTACAAAGTCTTCAAAGGCGGACGAGAGATCGTTGAATACTTGCCTCGTTTTCGACGACCTTCAAGCTCTTCGACTGTTGAAAATATTAAAAAAAAGTGAATGATATGGTGTTTGAAAACCGTCAGGCAAGTGTTAAAGTGGCAAGAGATGTTTCTCGCGAGTTCGTTCAAATGATTTTGGTGAATACTTTGGGTATGAAATACATTCTTCTTCGACTCGTCCCGATAAAACTGAATTTTTTTCATAAAGAGTACGATTGTGACCGATTTTAAAGCCAAAAACGCAATGAATACCATTGATCAGCCTACGTATTCACCAGTTTTGGCTCAGTTTGATTTTTTCTTGTTCCCCAAATTGAAATTGCCGCTCCATGGAATCCGTTTTCAGTCGAGGTAAAACAAAATACGCTAGCACAAGACGATAAAATAAATATTCCGTGTACTTTTTTGTCCCAATATATAGTATACATATTCATATATTACCAATATGTACAGCTTATATATACTATTTTTAGCAATTTGGTTTTAATATTTGCTAGTTATATAGATACTCAAACAAATATTGTTAATAAAGAGTATTATATATATGATATGATCCCATAATAATTTATAATATTATTATAAATATTTTTTTAAGAAAAAAGGTAAAAACCAAAATATTTAAAATTTCCCTTTTAGTGATTGTAAGTATTGTGCATAAACATTTACATCGCGAATTACATTACTGGCCTTAAATCCGTATTTACTCTACTGGAGTGGAAGGAAATAGTCGCTGGCGCATGCACGTTTTTCATCTTTGAAAAATATAAATAAATTAGTGATTAATCATGAATATTTTAACATTCACCGATACAGTACAGAATACAGATATCCAGTTAATCAACTTTTCTATTAGACACACAATTTTACACGAATTTTTACAATTTTATTAACCACATATGACGAACTTGCTTACTCGTTGACGAAGAGACCGAAACTGACAGGAACTGGAAAGCATGGGAAACGGAAGTAAAGTCACGAACCAATTAGGGTTGTGCACAGCATAATAATGCAACGTTACTCGTTCAATAAAATTAAAATAAGTTTAGATTAAGTAATATTAAATACTGTTTATATTACTGTGTTTAAGAAATTAAATGGATAATTATTATATTATATATTCATGTTGTCCAAAATAAAAATTTCAAACTCATATATCATACTTTTATACAGCATTAGTTTGTATTATTTGAAATATCAAATAATAAAAACAAAAATTAATTAAATTTAATACGAATATTACATTTATTAACTTATATTACTTACAATTAAACTTGTTAAGTAATTATTTATTAAGTTACTCAAAATATTTAAAATAATTTCCAATATAACTGCAACCCTACATCCGCTTCCATATTCTCTTATTGACATTAGTCTCCGCGGATTTTTAACGAGTGAGTCGACTGCTAAATAGCAAAAAGTGTAATTTTGTGATATTTTTGTTAAAATCATGTTAAGTAACAAATTTTTTTGTAAAAATAAGTTTCGCAACAGTTTAATATTGTTTTGTGATAAATTTTGTATAATGAATTTCCTCATAATTATTCAGAGCAACAAAATGTGCATGCGCCAATGGCCATTACACAGCGAACAGCAACAAAAATGTGCAAGTGTGAGATTCTAGAAAGTTCTAAAATTTCGCGCAATTGCTGATTGCTTTCATTTAAAGTAAAATATGAATATTTCATAAAATTCAGTAGTAAGCAATTAACTTGATATTAAATTAAATAGAATAAGTAATTACTGCATACTAAATATTCTATGACCACTTTTTGTATCCGATAATATTTTGAGCACCAATGGCAGTATAGATAACGATCTAGGAAGGTTATGTGAAATTTGAATATAAAGTATATATAATGGTTTGTCAAAAAAGTCTTTATTGAATCAATTCGTGTGGCACCCGTACATCGAGCTTCTTAGTGACTCCAAGCTTCTTCAAATGGTTTATAACGGTTTGATGACTACTATACCTGCCTCTTTCGACCAATTCAGCGATTTTATCGCAATTTTCGACGACAGGCCTTCCGGAGCGTGGCGCATCTTCGACCACCTCTACACCAGAACGAAAACATTGAAACCATCGTTGTACAGTGGAAATGGAAACTGTATCGAGTCCATAAACTGCACAAATTTTATTGGCGGATTGAGATGCATTTTTGCCTTTATCGTAGTAATACTGTAAAATATGCCGTATTTTCTCTTGATTTTGCTCCATGCTTGCGACGCTATAACTCACGAACGAAACGACAATCAATCAAACACGTGTTAGCGCGTGAAATGAGCTTTCCAAAAAGGTATAGCATGACCCGATGTGACGAATAAAACTAGAATTACGCGCTTTCAGCGCCAACCAGCGAAAATACCGCAGGACTTTTTTGACAACCTAATATATATGAAATATTCATATGTATATGTATGTAAGTATTGGGGTTATCATATGTGCATGGAGTATTCTTCTATGCATAAAGGTGTTAAAATATATGATTTGAAAGTTCTTGATATTATGTTAAAACTCTTTGGTTTTAATGTGTTTTTTTCTTTTTGCTAAGTGTGTAGTACAAAGAACAATGCGCAATTTCCATGTATAGTGTGTTTTATACTCAATTGATCGGCTGAATCCAAAGGCTTAAGGGAATTAATAATTAAAATAAATCTTCAGCAGCAAAAATATTACATCTGGTGAGTAAGTTTTGTTATAATTTATTGAAAAATTATTTAATTTTAAATTTATTGCATTATTTGGTTTATAACTATATTCGTTAGTGTTTTTTTTTTTTTTTTTTTAATGTAAACTTTTTAAAAATATTGCCCATTTGAGACTATAATAATTTTCCATCTTTCTGATGATTTGCGAATTCCATCCGAATAGAACTGCAGTCACAAAAGACAAGGGCTGGGCTATAAGACAAGAGAGCTTTTAATCGATCTTACAATATCAAGTCGAACGTTGTCATGATGTGAAATGTATGCCTTGTTTTAGTCAGAAAAGCCATGCATATTTCGGCAATCACTCGCTTCAATTTGATGACGTTCCTTGTCTGCCAAGTCAAAATCACCACATTTGAATAGTGCAAACTACTTTTGGTATGTTCGCTCAGCTAGAGCATATTCACCATTAAGGGGTTATATTTAGTTAGAAAACCGAACAAAGCGTATTTTTCAGAATTTTTTGAGAAAACTTTTAAATTTATTGATCAAAAAATGTGTACAGGTATTATGATATCTTTTAAATGTATTTTAAGACTTAGTATTACAAAAAATATTTACTTGGATAGGAACTACAGCTGATCTCGGGAGTTACTCTCAAAAAAGACGTTTTATGATGACCACTGGATCCTTTGGTTAAAGTAATGTTAAATCTAGTAATTGAAAAGAAGGAATAACCATAATATTTTTTAACAAACTGGCGGTTTCTAAAAAAATAGATTTTTTACCAAAATTTCTGTCTTAAATTGTTTATAAAAAGTATTTATCGGTGAGAAAAAATCTTCGATTAATTACTAAAAATATATTTAAAATTTAAGATCAATCAGTTTAGCCGTTTTCGAGTAATTTTGGTCCCCGATTTTGAAAACACTATTTTTAGAAAAACGGTTTTAAAGTTTGGAATGCTCTTGCACTGTGAAACGCCTTTTCAAATTTTTTAAAATATTAGGATGCATATTAGGGAAATAACATAAAAAATCGATTTTTTGAAAAATCTAACCCTACATAACCCCTTAACTTCCACGATGCCATAACTTTCAGCTGAGATTGTCTATGTACATATTAAATGAAGATGAACTCCCCGCAAAAACACTTTTTCATGAAAAAAGTTGTTGTTATTTACGCTTCGAACGAATGTCCTATGCATACTAAAAAAGACTCGCAAGAACAGTAGCTCTCCATCGTATGTTCGAAATATTCAAAAATGGAAAAATAATCAAACTACGTCAACTCTCGACAAACTGCACGAATATAGTTATATACCCTATATAATATATTCAATTATCTCCTTCAATTATTTTTACATACCATATTTTTCTTATCAAAAAATTAGATTATTTTTTAATTTTTATAGATCTCTCACCTTTTTATGAAAAATATTTATTTTTTTCTATGCAATTACTCATTAACATTAATTCAAACGAGTTCTTATCACAATGCAAAGCAATTAATATTAACAATTACACCTGATTGTGGTCGGCTCCTTATGCCGATTAAATCCAAGGTCTTGCCCTTTAAATTTTACAGGAAAAGTCCACAAAAAATCCACGCTAATCAAAGCATTCAAAGAATATGATAATTGAATTGCAGACCAACTTTGTTTGCATTGGAAAATAATAAAATTCTCCTTCGTGTTTTTAACCCTACGCTGGCGCTTCCAGCATGCTCTTTGATTGCATTGAAAAAGTTTTTCGTAATTTTCTTTTACCCTCTGACTGCAATTTATTTCAATTTAAATTAGCTGTATTATTTTGCCGCCCTCCAGCCACCCACCCAGCACACATTGTTACGTTGAAATTTGCCTAATTTGCCGCCATTATGCAGTTACTCCTGCGCCTAACAGACTGAAAGTATTTGAAAATTCAATTTGAAATTAACGCGAAAGACCAAAGGTGCCGGCTACTGCCACCCAACGCCAACTACTACCACCTGCGAACTGAAGGAAAATCAGTATTACAACACACTAAAGCCAACAAACAAAATTAGCTGGCTGGAGCAACCCTGTGTGAACGTGAAATAATGAATGCATAGTGCAAGCAAAATGTTCGCCCGAAAGGATAGACAAGACATTTTGGCAAATTTACACCGATGGTCGGCAAACCAGCTCAAACTAGCTAGCGCTTTGTTTTACTGCAGCTAAAGTCACGTGATAATCGAGTTAACCGAACCAAAACAGCCGGATTGAGGATTTGCGGCGTTCCTGGCCGCTGTTGGTTATTGTGTGTGCTTGGGTGTGTGTGAATGACGACGTAAAGTTTGGGCCTTCGCTCTTGGTGGTCGACAAAGCCACCGCTTGTGGGGAAAGTTCTGAAGCGCCAATATGCGTGAGTGTGTGTGTGCAGTGGTTGTGTAGGATCAAAGCGAAAAGTTCCGACTTGTGCGGTAACGCAGGTACATCGGCGTTACATACATATGTATATGATTAGATTTTTTTACATCTATATACACATACATATTGGCGTGTGCAACTGAACGATTTGAAAAGTTCATGTAAAACTTTTTAAATTAAAATTATGAATTTTTACACTTCTCACACGAGTGTGCTGCTTCATTCATTCAATATGTGCTCAAGTGCACAAGTGCCCAAGTGTGGCTTAACTAATATTGAGATTGGGATTTAGGTGTCAAAGTTGCAGTGCATATGTGTGCGCACACAGCTTCGTAACGCCCTTACTTACAGCGGCAGTCATATGTGCAGCCAATTCTCCGTTAAAATATTTAACTTGCCTCAAAATTCAAATTATTTTGTTCATTTTTGTTTTTTACTTTTGTTTTCACATCTACACAAATATTTTGTTATTATAAATGTACCGGAAATATTCCGCATACTCGCTGGCTTTGGCAGTTTCATGTGAGTCCCATGTGGCGTTTACGGCCAATCTGATTTAGACATTCCGCAATGTTTAAAAAGTTTGTGCAAACTTTTCATATAAAATCTGCATATTGCATTGTAATCCTTATTGTTACCCGCTTGCCGTTTCTTTCGTTTTGTGGTCGGGCATGTTTTTGTTTTTATTGCAGCTTATGAAATTTCAATTATATTTGCTGTTAAGCGGATAATTGATTTTTCAGTGTGAACATTGTGTAGGCATGAGATAATATATCTTATACATGTGTATATACGCACATAGTTAAATATTTTTGCCCATAAATACATATGTATGAGTATAAGTGAATTTATTTACTTTTGCTCACACTTGCTTTTTAGCATTATGAGTGACTTTTAAAGTGCAAAGGCTTACAAGTTTTAAGCTTAATTTGGTTAATTAGAATGGCAGCCGTTCAAATGCTCCTCAAAATTTGCAAATAATCATTTTTGTGGTGTAATACAATATTTGTACATATGTTAAAACAACAACTTAACATTTAATAAGTATAAGAATGAGACAACTAGAGGTATTTTACCCAAAAATCTCAAATCTTAGAACTAATTAATTGGTAGGGGCTTAGTTGCTGGCAACTTTGAACTAAAGAGGTGTAATCTGTAGAACAATAGTCTGGATATGGATAAAAATTGTGCTAAAAAATATAGGAACTATCTTAAAGATCGTTGAATACATGGCTTGTTCGGTACGACTTTCGACCTCTTCAACTAATGAAATAAAACAGGAAGGATATAGTGCTTGAAAATCGTCAGGCAAGTGTTAAAGAGATGGCAAGAGGACTTTATATCCCTCAGGAGTCCGTTCGAATGATTTTGGTGAATATTTTGGGTATGAAACGCGTTCTTGCTCTGCTCGTCTCAATAACTATGATTTTTTTCCCCAAAATAATACGATTTTGACCGAAGCCAAAAACGAAATGAGTATCACCGATCAACCACCGAATTCACCAGATTTTGCTCCCTATGATTTTGTCTCGTTCCTCAAACTGAAATTGCCGCTCCGTGCAACCCGTTTTCAGTCGATCGGAGGGATAAAACAAAATTCGCTGAAGAAGCTAAAGGCTTTCGAGGACTGGAAAAATCGTTGTCATAAGTGTATTGCATTTGGTGTGGATTACTTTAAAGACGACAAAATAAATATTGATGAATTATAATATTTTGCGATTTATTTAAAATTTCCAGGTGCTTTTTTGTCACAATGTATACAGTAAATTAAAGATTTTATTTAGCACAAATGCTAATTTCACAAAGTCATTCTTATAGAAACACTCTATTCTATTGGAACAGTCGATTTTCATAAGCTTCTTTTGATTTTTCACCAGCAAAATCATTCGCCATAGCCAGTAGCAGGTAGTAGTCTCTTGGTACCAGGTCCAAACTATACGATGTATGCATAAGAACATCTCAATTAAGTTCCTGGAGCGTTCGGCGAGTACCTATCGATGTGCCAACGCCAGGCCATATACTGATGGCACTCAATTCTTCTCCAATTGGCTGAAGGTGGCGACTTCTGGGCAGCTGCTTCCTTCAGATAGTTCTATTGATGTTAGTACAGATCCGAGTTAGAAATTTAACCTTGCTTCGAAGCTCAGTGTAGATGATTTCCTGCCGATCTTACCAAACACATAGCAAAATGTGCTACGGTCGGTTATTGGTGCTGGGTTAAGATTCTGCAGTGCAACCAGTGCTTGCACTGTGATCTAACTCGACGATTTTCATTATTTTATCGATATTCAACATAGTTCTCTTCAAGTGTGATACAATAATTATAGCGGCCCTACAACTTTTCAATAGCAAATTTGTAGTACGATTTGTCCTTTGCTTCCAAATACCACAGGGCTCAGTTTCGGCGATCATCTCTACATACGAGAAAAATTTCTTCCCAGCGAGCGTTCTTTTGAGAACTGAGAATAGGATGTAAAAGCTGGGGGTCAGATCTGAAGAATTCGGTGTATGCGGAAGCAATTCGAAGTCTAATTCGTGAATGTTTGCCATCATTTCTGCTGACTTGTTACACGATGCGTTGTCTTGGAGAAACAGTACATTCTTTTTCTTCAAATGCGGCCGTTTTTTGGCGATTTCGTCTTTCAATTCAATTATGCTATATAATAGTCGCTGTTAATACTGCTTCCTTTGTCACGATAGTCTACTCAGATAACGGTCGATAGGACTTCGGAGTGAAATAATGAAGCTACGTATCATCCATTGTCACATATTAACACAAATAATTTCGTCTATCTTGGAACTAGTATTAACAGCAACAACATTGTCAGCATCGAAATCCTACGCATTAACTCTTGCCAACAGGTGCAACTTCGGACTGAATTACGGAAAGTCCTTTCTCGATGAACAAAAACCAAATTCTATAATTCTTCTATATGGTGCATAGGCATGGACGATGAGAGAAAGGTTCTGCGAAAGATTTATGGCCCTTTGCGCGTTGGCAACAGCGAATATCGCTTTCGAGCTGTATGATATACTTATACGACGGCATTGACAAAGTTCAGTGTATTAAAAGACAGTGGCTAGGCTGGCTAGGTTATGTCGTCCGAATGGACGAAAATACTCCAGCTCTGAAAGTATTCGACGCAGTCCCCGCCGGGAGAGAGCAGAGGAAGACCTCCACTCCGTTGGAAATACCAGCTGGAGAACGACCTGGCTTCGTTTGGAATCTCCAATTGGCGCCACGTAGCGAAAAGAAGAAACAACTGGCACGCTGTTGTTAACTCAGCTATAACCCCTTAAGCGGTATCTACGCCAGTAAAGAAGAAGAAGAAGCACACTTTTCAATTGAACTATTATATGTTCTTAAGAAAGTTAAAGCCAACTTAACCATTTCACTGTGATAGTATTAGAAAATCTAGCTTATCACAGAGGTCAAAATGAAGTATTTGTAAACCTAACCATAAACCACATCTTCAATTTAGATTAAAAATTCCACATGCAAACATTAATTAACTACATCAAATAATCCATAAGTATATTAAGATGTCACATTAATTATCTGCCAATATCTATTAGATACTAATTAAGTGTAGCCCTCGGAAACACCTTATGGACAGAAATTAATAATAAGCTTGAATTTCCAAAGCATTTTCTAGGCTTCACAATAAATTTGAATAATGACCAAGCAATCAGCAAGAAGTCAAATTAATAATGAGACAAAATTATTGCATTTAAATGTTAAATAAATAGTGCGGCACAAAGAGTCTACGGGCAAATAAATCCTCTGTCAATACAATATCAAATATTTACTGAGTCAATAATTTATTAATTTTAAATATTATTCTTATTTTTCATTTTAATATATGAAATTAATTAAACTGATTTTCATTTCCGCTGCTTTTCGCACAAATAAATCAAATAATATTTAATTAAATGAAATATTATATTTACTTACACATACATACACTTGTACACACAAATATAACGATGATGAGAAGAGCAGGAACTTAAAACTGAAGATGAAATGTATTAAATTAGTTTGTCAGTCAATTTACTTTGCTGGTTACAATAACGGTTAAATGAACTAAGCAAACAAGCTATCAGATTTCGTGCAGAAAGCCAAGTGTGGTGGTAATGTGGCAATGGCAGAAAATAAGGTGAATATGAGTAATGTGGTAAATGTGGCGTTATTCTTGTAATATTTTAATTAAAATGGAAACTTAATAACAGTATAAAAATTAATATTTATGCTTGAAGCATTCTTTTGACGGTTATTAAAAATTGTAGTTCAGTTGTAAAATCAAAAAAAAAAAAATAAAAAATAAAAAATTAAAAATGAAATAAAAAATATAATTAAAAAATTTTAAAAATATTTAATAAAAAAATTATGTTCAGCAGCCAACTTGACAATTTCCTCTAATAAAATTTTAAATTATACTCTTCTGCACATATTTATGACCAGTCCACATTTACCATATTTACCTTATATAACAAATTACAACAAATTATTATAAATACACGACTACTTTGCAGTTATTTGGGCAACAGATAATGTAAGTACATGTAAATTAGTAGTAAACATGATAGACAAACCACCGCACAAACATATATGTGATGTCGTCTATCAGTCTGTCTCTCTGGCTGTGTGCACGAAATTCAATGCATTTGATGTTAAGTCTAAAATTAATTGCAAAATAGACGAGTATATTTACCATTTGCCCAATGGCAACCAATTCAATTTGTGCGAGAATTAATTGAAATATTCGCACTCTGTTAATATAGTGTACTCTTGTATCTATGAAGAAACGCCATGAATACAAAATAGTATGAAAACCTGATGACCCAGCAGAAAATTAAGCAGCAAAGTTGGAAAATTGTGGAATGAAGTATTGTCATGTCATACTCTTGCAAAAGTGTCACTCTATGCTCTGTAGTAATATTTTTGTACAGCTAACGGTTGTTTGTAACACCTAAAAATAATACATGTAGAGAATGTCAATACGTCTGAATTTCGGTTGATTGTCTGACCGTCCGTCGATACAAGCTTTAACATCAATATATCTTAATAAAACTTGGTACATGTGTTTCTTGGTACTGGAAAAAGTTCAGGGTGGCCCGGCGCACAAAAAAGTTTAATGTGCATATCTCACGAACACCTAAAGCTAGTATTAAAAGGAGGCTACAACGTTTGGAGATATGAAACCCCTCACCCGAGACAAATTCAATCTCCTTGTCGCGCTCTATACTGGGCACTCCAGGCTCAAGAAAAACTTGTCTAACATGGATATAGCCTCTTGTGCAATCTGCCGTTTTTGCGACGTGAAACCCGAAGCTCCAAAACGTCCAGCAATTTTTAAAAGCAAGCTGAAGGCTTTTGGATTCATCTACGTAGACAAGGATCACATCACCTCTATCGCGCCCAGCAATTGGTTAGAGCGCTGGACCTTTCTGACCATAAATGATATAGGAGAGGAGACAATAGCCCAAGGTCAATAGATAGATCATAGATCAAAATCGTATATGAGCGTGGCACCTCCCACCTTTAGCGGAGTCCTAAATCTCAGGAACTACTCTACCAATTTTAACCAAAATTAGTGTCTAACATTATCCTGGCATTGCTATCTCACAATCTGAAAATGGGCGAAGCCGAAAACAACCACGCCCACTTTCCACATAGAACAATTTTAATTTCAATATGATTCTTTCATTTTCTTCTTCTCCTTCTTCTTCTCCTTCTTCTTCTTCTTCTGCTTCTTCTTCTTCTTTATTGGCGTCTTCCCCGTTTGGCGCCAATTGGAGATTCTATGTGTAGCCAGGTCCTTCTCCATCTGGTCCTTCCAACGGATTCTTTCTTCCTCTTCCTCTGTTGCTTCAGGCGGGTACTGCGTTGAATACTCACAGAGTGAAGTGAAGATTTATTCGAACGACATGACTATCTTGTTTTCGAATATACTTCCTTAATATCAAATGTTAAAGCAATCGATTCAGATCTTTCGCTTACCCCATTATATGGATTTCGGACTTTCCACAAGACTTTAAACCGTTTATTTTTGTGTATATAGCATGTAAAGGCACTGAATATGAATAAAAGGTCCAAAGTCTGTACCTAATATCTCTAATATATTGATTTCCGATTGTGTTTTTTTTTTTAAATGAAGTTTTGTCAACACCTGAAGTTATTTCTATGGCTTTGAACATTGCAAATTGTGCGAGTAAAAAAAATCGTAATTTAGCTCGTCCTTACATATTTTAGTTTGATTTTAGATTAACTATATCCCGTCCTAGCCGCATGAGCTATACAGTGGAGGTTTAAAAAAACACCTAATTCAGAATTCATCATAGAAACTGCGCCTCATACCCACAAGCCGTTCAATTTCCTACTGGGTATTGCAAAGTTTTGCTTGTTTTCAATGTTTTCGAGCAATACGAGGCATTTAATTATTTATGTTGCTGTTGATTTTGCTCGTCATAATTGTTTATTTGATAAATTCGCTAGTAAATTACGTTGCCAATAACACAAACAGCTGAGCAAACAAATACGGATACAAAGCCGAACTTATCAGCTTTTGCCACAACTTAATAAATAAACAAGGAAATAATCAAGGTAGCTTAGAATGCAAAGAACTTGCGAATTAATATACGCAAAGTCGACATTTTACACCGATAGAACGCACAAAAAAACAAAAACAAATACAAGCAATTTGTACCATGGCGCATTTACATCATTAAAATGAGCCAAAGGTGCTTTATGCTTGTGGAAGCTTAGCAGCTGGCGAGACTTTGGTTTGCATGGCAACTTATGAATGCAATTTGTGGCTGTATTTGCATGTGTGCACGTGTGGGTGCGCTTTTGAGTTCAGCAGTTATAAAGCGCACAGCAGATAATCGCACTGGCAACATTCCTTTTTCTCTTTTCAAATTACCAGCCTTCACCAACAAATCCCAGTCAACACTCATAATGCGTACGCTTTTTCTACAGTTAATAATATATTACACTGTATGTTTGTGTGTCCCAATTCCCTGTCTGGTATCATTGATGTTTCTACAGCAACAAGTGATTGCACAACAACAAGCGCAAACAACTAAAAAAAATTCACATAAAATTTACAACAACAACTGCAGTATTCTAAACCAACAATTAATGTCATTTAAAATGACCACAATCACGCACACATCACATTTCTTTTTTCTCATTCACTTTGCTTTTTCCCATTTGCTCTTTTGTGGTTGAATTTTACATTTCATGCAGTTTACATAGTCCAATATGCACAAAATTGCAAATAGTATTTTCAGTTTTCATTTACCCTTCTGCTGTGATGATTGTCACTCGAATTGTTGCTCATTTCACTGTGATGAGTTTTTGAGTGACTCCATGATATTGCATTCTCCATAACATTTGCAATAATATTGCATTTTGCATTTTTCATTTTAATGGCTGGATAATGAGAGCTTTTGCGAGCTTGATTAGTTTCGCAATTCATTTTTAGTACTTTTATTTGCTATCAGTTGGTCGTATTTGGATTTGGTCTTTCTCCTCATATATGTGTACCATCTGATCAAATTTGACCCGAACTGACATAAAAAAAAAATTATGTTCACCTATTTTTGTACAAATCTTTATAATCGCCATCTAAATATGCTCATTTTTAGCCAATACAAGTATGCCAATACTTAATCCACTTTTTCATAAATTTTAAAAGCCTTGGCTGTCTTCTATGTATGACTTTGAATGACTCCGTAGTAAAAAATCCATTACTACCCTCCCCTCAAATCCGGACGGTTACGACGACTTCACTTAAGCACTTCAAAATGGCCAAGTAGTATTCCTTTTGGACCGTTTGACCCTGTGGAACGAGCCTCTGGCGAAATACAACACGGTAATCAAAGAAAGCATTGGCTTCCCCTTGATTTTTGAGCAAACTTGACGTGATTTTTCGGTTTCGATCTGTATTCGCCGTAAAGTTAGGCTAACCTCGTTTCTGCTGAAAACATTGAAAATACTTATTATGTACATTAGAAGCAGAATATCGGGGGGTAAACTGTTAAGAGCCCAGAATGCTAATATGAAAGGCAGGTCAGTCAACTATACTTTGCACGATGTAGTGCAATAGATGGAGAGTGCCCTTATGTCCAAGGAATTTTCATCTTTCTGTGGACACCTTTCATGTCATCAAATTGCTGCCTTCGGCTGCAATGATTAAAGCTTTGGAAAAAATCCAAGCTAAAATCAAACCTCAACTATTTCATATATAGTCTTCTTTGCGACAGAATAAGCGAACTCCGCAAGGTGAGATATTTTCCTCACTCCTTTTGATTTTGGTGGTTAACGACCTACTCAAGAAACTCGACGAAGGGAGCTGTCGGGTGATAGCCTACGCTGAGGATGTTTTTCCTTATGGTTAAAGGAAAATTCCTTAATATCGGTAACGACCTAACCATAGAGTACATCAACGTAGTATCCAACTGAGCGAATAGAAGTGACCTAGCCCTCAATCCAAGTAAAATTGAAATGATTTTATTTAATTAAAAATATATATTTCGGGGGTCTACGTCTTCAACCAGTTGAAAAAGTGAAATACCCAGGGCCTATCCTTTACAGAAAGCTTTCTTGAATGCCAAATATTGAGAAGAAAGTGAGAAAGGAATTGGTTGCCTTATATTGATATAGAAGAGCTCTAGGGAATAAGCTAAGATACACCAAATATAGTTTGTGGACTCTATGAAACCCTAGTCAAGTCAACAATTTCTATGGTATGTCGCTTGTAGGGGTATTCATCTGATGGAAGGCGCTCGAAAAGGCTACACCTGCTAAAAATCTTGATCGGATGGTATATATTCATATGCAAATAGTATTTTTAAAGTCAGTATATCCTAAATTCAACAAAAATTTAGCTGAATCTTTATTGTTATTCATTTTCCAAAAATATTACGCTAACCCTAAAAGCTTAAATTACTTCACGACATTTATAAAACTGGTTCTTCGTTCAATACCACCGGTTCGCCATCCAACTTCCGTATTGTGGGCAAACGTTTGATACACTCAGCGCGCCATGTTGCCTCATCCATGCCTTCAGATAATGGGTTTCCCACCACCACCAGATCTTCCAGCGCTTCAAGTTCTTGCAGCCGAGTAAACTCACTCCAATCTTTGATCAAATTATTACTAATATAAAGAATTTTTAAAGCTTTCAATGCAGAGAGGCCCTTCAGCTTTTCAATTAAGTTATAACTAAGCCACAGCTCGATGAGTGTGTCGGCGACGGCTTCCTGACAAGAAATGCAAAAACAATCAGCGAGTTTTTATTAAATATTTGGCAAGCAGTACGTACCAAACCTGAAACATTTTTAATGTAGTTCCGCGACAAAGAGAGCACACGCAAGTTTTTCATGCCATTCAGGCCGAAAATCTTCTCGATCATATTTGTAGAGAGACTCAGCCGTCTATCAAATGGTTAGTAAGTTAATTTATATGCATTATTTTATATTGCAAGCCAACACACGTACTCACAATTAACCAAGTTGCTGAGCGTGTTGTCCATTTTCTCGATTGGCGGCCACTGAAATTGCAACTCGATCACTTTTGACTCGAGAGCGCTTTGTTGTTCACGTTCTTCCCAACGCTTTAGTGCTTCCTTGATTGTTGTGGCTTTTGACATTGTTTTAATTTGAAATTTAGTGCTCAAAAACTTGCATTAAGTGTGACATTAATTGGAAAAAATATTTTTTCTAGTAGTGTTGTTAATTGATCAAACATTTAGGTTGTTATGACTACAGCGACTTGCTAAGCAAACGGAGGTTAAGTTCACGTGGAAAAATATTTCCACTCGTAGTAAAATAGTTAAGGTTAAGTCTTGGTTTAGAAGGGATATAATATGGACTGTTGCTCCACCAGCATTCACCATAACTGTTCCTGAAACATTTCATATTGGCACAGAAACAACTTCACTCTTCAACTCAGTAGTCTTGGTCCTCGCAATTATATGCCTTTGTGTTGATGAAAGGGAAGAATTTGGAGCAATATTTCCAAAATTTCACCGTTTCTAAGCAATCTACAAAATTTTTGACTAGATTTTGACCGTATAACTAATATTATTCACGGATCTAGAAATGTAGGTTTAGATGAGCGAGAGTACATTCTTATACAAATTTAATCTGGTAAATTTCCAAAAACCTTCGAAATCGAAACAATAGTTTTCATGAACTTACCAGCGAAGAAACCCCTAAATTTTTAAAAACTAAGAAAAAAAATCTTCGTAATCCTAGGGACTAACTCCGCACCTATATTCCACAGAAATATTTAAGAAATATTTTTTATACACTGAACAGGGAATATTAAGTTTAAAATCAAGTTCTTGTATGGAAACTTCTTTATTTGTGAAGGGTATTCGACCTTAGCATATCTGACGATTGAAATTTAAGTGTGCTCTGCCAAATCCGCAAGAAGGGATACCCCACGATCTGCGCCAACTACCGGGGGATAAGCCAATATCGCATATAAGGTTCTATCAACAAACTGATTCAATCTATCAGTGTGGCTTTAGACCAGGAAATTTTACTATTGACCAGATTTTCGCCATCTTTGAAAAGACCGATTAAAAGAAGAACGACACACTTTTGAGAGAATGAAAAGGAGCTACCTTTATGCCGCTATATCTAAATTTTGTATTCCCGTTGGCGTTGACGTTGAGGAATACCAAAAGCTCTATCAGAATCGGGAAGGATCTCCCCGAGCTGTTCGATTTCAAAGGAGGGCTAGAGGAAATATCTCCTGTCATCGACAAACAGTCGTCGCACTCCCGACTTGGCTCTCACGTTATTCAGACAGTTCGAGGTCGTAGATAGTTTCGTCTATGTTTCAACTAGTATTAATAGCACAACAATGTCCGCCTCGAGATCCAACGCAGGATATCTCTTTCCAATAGGTGCTACTTCGAGCTGAGTAAACAATTAAGAAGTAAAGTCCTCTCTCGACGAACAAAACCAAATTCTACAAGTCTCTCTTCATTCCCGTCCTCCTATACGGTGCATAGGCATAGACGATGTCAACCTCTGATAAGTCGACCTTACGAATTCTCGAGAAAAACGTTCTGCGAAAGATTTATGGTCTTTTGCATAATGGCGTATACCGCAGTCGATGGAATGATGAGCTGTACGAGTTATACGACGACATTGACATAGTTCAGCGTATGAATGAAAACACTCCAGCTCTAAGAGTATTCGACACAGCACCCGCCGGGGGAAGCAGGGAAAGAGGAAGACCTCCACTCCGTTGGAAAGGCCAGGTGGAGAAGGACCTGGCTACACTAAGAATATCCAATTGGCGCCAAACAGCAAGAAAAAAGAACGACTGGCGCCCTGTTGTTAACTCGGCTCTAACCCCCTAAGCGGTGTCTACGCTAATAAAGAAGAAGAAAGATTATCACAACACAAAATAACACTTTTATTGCGTATAAATAAATTATTACAGCAAAATAAGCTGTGAAAGCATTTTTCTCTACCCATTTGACCTCGACATTCGCCTTGATTATAGCGCCAGGAAGCAACCACATCATTAAATATGACAAATTGTTGCAAGAACTTTTAAAGAAACTGATTTGATGTTGAAAAAATGGCAAAAAGGCGTTTCTGCGGTTGCAGGTTCAAAATTGCATGGGATAAAAACTGTGTCACGCCAATTTACCGTTAATACCATCAAGAAAATAAATTTTACGCGCATAAAAATTAATATAAAAGCCGTAACAAGAGCTTTGCCACACACAGTGCAATATCCGTGTGCGACCTCATTTTAAACAGCGCGCCATGAACGCCATCGAACGCAATACAAATTTCACACGCTTCACCGCCGGCCCAGTTAGGTATTTCAAATTTTTGGGCATTCTCTTGCAGCAACCGGAAATGCCACATTCCAAATACCGGCGCCTACTGATTGTGGTCACCATTGCGCTAATGTTTCTGCATCAGATCGGCTATATACTGGAGCCAGGACGCACTTTTGCCGAGCAATCCACTGCCGCTGGCCTGCTCAACTACACCACCGTTAGCGGCGGCAAGATACTCTGTCTCGTCTACAATCGCCGCCTGCTGTTGAGCAATCACTGCCAACTGGCAGCGCTGTACCCGAGTGCTGCGTTGGAGCGCCACTACAAATTGGAGCATTATCTGCGCATTTATACGCACGTTCAGACGCTGCTCTATAACTTCTTCAAATACATTTTGATCATATACTTAACATTTCCTATACTGCAATCCTTCTACGACCTGTGGTCTAGCGGCGTCTACTCATATATCATGCCTACACTCTTCTGGTATCCCGTGCCATTGGAGCAATCACTGTTCGTTTATATCGTCTACTTCTTATTCGCGTGTTTTTGCAGCATTTGTGCGGGCTTAATTATATTAAGCGCCGATTTGTGTCTCTTCAGTTCGGTGTCGCAGCTGATGTTGCACTTGGATTTGTTGGCGCAGCGCATTAAAGAGCTACAACCGGCTGAGGAGGGTAGTTTGAGTACGCTGAAAGCGATCATTGAGTATCATCAGAAGATTTTGACGTGAGTGACGTTAGATAATGTGGAAACTCAGAGTTGTGTAACGTTTTGTATTATTTTTTCTTAGAATCGCGAAGAATGTGAATAGCATTTTTGCGCCATCGATACTTTTCAGCTTGGCCTCTTCATCCTTCATACTTTGCTTTAGCGCCTATCAGCTACTCGATGATGTCTCCTTCATTTTCACTTTGAAAGTGATTCTTTTACTCGGCTACGAAATGAAGCAAGTGGTCATCACGTGCTACTATGGTGACAAACTGATGGATAGACGTAAGTTTGACACGAAGTTTCTAAAACCCAGAAGGAAACGTTTGAGATTCTATAAAATATATATTGCATACATAGATAAATGATCAACATGACGAGCTGAGTCGATTTGCCTTGTCCGTCTGTCTGCGTCGGTCTGCATATAACCACAAAAACCAGTCCCTCAGTTTTTAGATATCGATCTGAAATTCTGAAAACTTTCTTTTTTCTCCAAGTAGCTGGTCATTTGTCGGATCGATAAAAATCAAATTCTTGTTTGGTAAACTCTTTTTGACAAGATGTCTTAACGAAATCATCGCTGGAGTCACCAGCTTGGAGCGGAACCGCCTCCTAGGAAGATCAAGAGGTCATTCCTCAATTGAATTAGGCAATACGCGTTCAGACTTCGGACGAAACAAACTTCCGACAAGCACTGACCGCCATTCATAGTTGAGCCATCAACACTTTCACCGACTCCCTTCCAGTGAATGGCGTACTCGAAGTCAAACCACCACCTATTGCAGACGAAGAGCTCGAGTTGCCGCGAGAAGCGTAGCTTCGTTCTAGGTATTGTAGGAGGCTAAACTCTTGCCTATACAGAAAAGACCCCCACATATCCAGTATATGTCCTGCATGCAATGAGTCTCCACATGAAACTGGCCACCTCTGCACCACCAACCCCACTCATCTGACACCCCTCTCCCTTTGGTCCGACCCCGTCGAAACAGCACGTTTCTTGGGCCTTCCTTACCATCCGGGGACCGGGGACTAAAAGAACAACCTCAATCAGTCAAGTCCTTGTATAGAAAACTTTTTTATTTGACCAGACCTCTTCACGAAATTTGACAGATTATTATCCAAGGCAGTGCTATAATCTCCGTACATATTATTCAGATTGTACCATTATATGATAAAGCTGCCATACAAGCAAAATCAAAATAAGAGCTTAAATATCCTTTCTTGCTATGCACCTGTTGAGGATATAACAGCTTCAGTGCAGCCAAAGTTAATTTCTTTCTTGATTCGTTTTTTTTTTTTACCGTTGTCAGAGTGCGAATCTCTTTACCGCTGTTTACGCACACAATTGGACTGATGGCTCACCGGTTTATAAGCGTCTCGTTTTGTTTATGTTGGTACGCACTTATCGGCCCATCGCTTTGAGGGTAGCTGGCATATCAGACGTTTCACTAATCACACTCAAACAGGTAAAGCAACAATTTGCTTTTGTTATCAACAAATAAAAATTTCTAAAATTGCGTTTTTTAAATTACTTGCAGGTTCTGAGAACTGCCTATCAAATTTTCACAGTTTTGAAAACAACATAAGTGATAAGCATAGTTTTTGTTGTTATGAAATGCAATCCAAATTCACATATTTATTAGTTAAATACACAAATTGTTTCATAGCACAATGTAAAAGTACATTATTGAGTTTGTTACAATTCAAAAAAAAATAAAAATAAAAGCTAAAGGTTTCAACATTTTGCCCGCCCAACAGCAGCCCCGCCGCTCACTTGCTACACGCTTAACGTCTGTCCGTTTTGCCCGTACCACGTTTGCCCGAGTACAAATGCTTGGGCATCTTGGTGCCGATAAAGCGATCGGCTTCGCCCTTCAATCCCAGTCGTGTCACCTTCTTAGCAATGTCGCGTTTCGCCATCAGTTGTGCCTTCTTCTTCATCGCCACGTTCTTGACGCCCATTGTATCACGCGCTGGCGCACGTTTCAATGGCTGTCCTGTGCGCTTCACTATCGCTGATGATTCCTTGTCCAGCAGTGGTTTCTTCAACTCTTTGGTGCCAACAGCTACCACACCGCGACGCAGATCCACCACGGATTTTGTGAAGTTGGCATTTTCGGTACCGGACATGTCGACACCCAGATTCTGCATGGTTTCACGCAGCTTGGCGACCGAACGATCACGCACCTTGGGTTGCTTGTGACGTGGAATTGCTGGTTTGTTCTTTTTCGATGCCAGACGTCGGTCGTCGCGCAGCTCGAAGCGTTTGCCGCGTATTTGTTTCGCCATTTCGCGTATCTCCTTCAGCGTTTCATCCATGGTCATATCAGGTAGAGCGTATACACCGCCTTCTTCGCGTATACCCTCTTCACGTTCGAGTTCTTCCAATTTGGAAAAGATATCAGGATCGATGTAGTCGGCAATGTTGTGGCCATCCCAGAATTCGGGTATAGCATCGTAGCGTTCTTCTTCGGGTATTTCGGTGTAATTCTTTTGCAGATCCAAAGTGTAATCATCGCCCATTTCCTCTTCGATATCACGCTCGAGTTTGCGTTTACGTTCCGCTTTCTCTGCTTTCATTTCGAGACGTGCCAACACTTGTTCGGGTATGCATGGAGCACGTACCTTATCATCGCGCGGTTTGGGTTCTGCTACGTGCAGACGATTTAGTATATTATCTACCTTCTTTGTGCGCATCTTTTGCTCGACACGGTATGAAAGCAGACGCTCACAAGCTTCACTCTTCACTTCCATAACACCCTCTTCACTGACTGTGGATGTGAACATAACGGGCACATTTTTATCTTCTTGCAATTTGGTGATGATTTCACGTTTGTCCTCTGATAGATCTTCAAGACCAATAATATCGATTTTATTGATGGCCAAAATCAGTGGCTTGTTTGTGAATAGCGGCTTGATGCTCTCGAACAATTGCACTTGTTCTTCTATTGAATGACCGCATTGTTCAGAGATATCCATGAAGTAGAGCACACAAGAACGCAAATGCGCCAAGGCGGTAATGGCTTGCATTTCGATGACGTTACGTTCCTCCAGTGGATGATCTAAAATACCAGGTGTGTCGATGACCTAAATAATGGTACCGAATATTTTCAATGTGAACCATCAGATATCAATATAGTAAGTAAACTCACCTGCCAGCGCAAATACTTGTAATCTGTGTGTCCCACATATAATGACTTGGTGGTGAAAGCATATGGCTGCACTTCCACATCGGCGCGTGTAATTTTATTGATAAACGATGACTTGCCCACATTGGGGAAACCGCAAATGATAATGGTACGTGAATAAGGATCAATGGTAGGCAAACGTGATAAATGTTGACGCACTTGCTCCAAATATGTGAGATTTGAAGCTTGCTTCTTTAAAATTGTAGCCATACGACCAAGCGCTGCTTTTTTGAGCTGCTTGCAACGATAAAGCGAATCACCATATTTCAACAAGCGCACATAATCTTTGGCAACGCTGTAATTTAAATTGTTGAAGTAAATAAATATATAATCTGCACCTGGCTAAATGTCAACAAAAAATAAACTCACTTGTCAATTAAGTGCCTAGCTGTGTTCAGCTGACCCAAAGCCAATTTGTAATGGTCCTTATCGTATAACACATTCATCAAATCGGCATAGAATGGATGTACGTCATCTAGTTTCGGAAAATCCTGTATAATCTGTGACAGACGATCGTGGAAATTCTGCTGCGTGTACTTGACTTTGCGTGTGTAGAAGGCACGAATACGCGAAATCTTATAACCCTTGTGCACAACAGTCGGTGTCTTCCGCTGTGTCTTTGAGAGCATAATATCGATGAAGTCCTGTCATTGTTGTTGTAAAATAAACAAATGTACGTAAATATTAGCAAATATGAAATTTCACAATAGGTTGTAAACAGACAACAAAGCGAATCTGAATGAGGTTATGTGCGGGGTGCTCCGCAACAAGTTCAAAGCACACTCATTTCACTTTTGTTTTGATAAAAAGTAAAGGTGATATTTATACATACCTTTGCTGGCGGAACCACCATAATCTTTTTGAAGTTGTACAAACTCATTTTGTTGTGAAAATTTACTTCTTTTCACAATAAAAAATTAAATTTAAATGCGATTGCGTTGCGTATCAAACACACGCGGTGCAATGCAAAATGTAAAGGGAATGAATGGCAATGCCGCAAAACAGAAGTGTCAGCTGTTGCGCGACGCGTTGCCAACTATGTTCATCTTGTCAATTCTTCTTGCTATGAGGCGACACCTATTGCAGTCTAGCTGAGTTGTAATTGGAATGTCGAGAGCTTCCGTTAGGAAATGTAAATGTTTATTGTAGGAGGTATTCGCATTTTATTATTCCTTTATGCGTTTGTACTTATTTTTTTTCTTTGGGATACAAGCTTTTAGGGTAAAGTTTAAAATATTATGAAGTTCTGGGTGCACATGTGCCGGATGTAATAAATGTTTCATTTAAAACACTTCTCGAAGTATATATCTCACATATAGAAGGTAATTCACGCTCACAATCCACCGTCAGCCAGGTATTCTCGCTGCTCACTGCAACGCAGCTTACATTCGCAAGCATTTCACTGAAATTAGCAAGTTTCTAGCAAAACTTACATCAAAAAGCTTTCGTCAACAATTACCCGTTACGTGGATGACCCGGCGCCCACGCCGCGTATTGAAAGCAATGTAAGGGCTCTTGCTCCACATTTCTATACTGAATGGCTTCACTGCTGTAGGAGCGATTGAAATGCAGTCCCACATAAGCCAAGGTGTGCTGGCGCTCCCGCTGTTGTCTTGCGGCCTTATTGTAGTTGCGTAGCAGCGCCGCAAACGCGTCTGTGCGTAATGCTGATGCAACATGCGCCAACATGGCCACGCCACCAATATCTGTTGCATTGCGGCAATACCGTGTGGCATTAACGAAACTCGCCGACCTCACTTGCAACTGAAACAAGCCCACTTGTGGTACGCAGGTGTAATTGCGTGTTGCTAAATTAAAAAATGGCACAAATATAAAATTTATTTTAAATTTGTTGTGAGACACCCACCGATTGGCTCGCCATATAAGCTGTAGTAATCGTAGCGACTGTCATTCACCAGACTACGCATTGTGTTGTTCTCAGGGCAAGTGAGTATGTGACAATTGAAGTGGTGTTGTGGCTGCTGCCAAACGCTTTGGCGATTTTCCTTATTGTGTGTCGAATTTGGACGGGTGACTTTGATGAAAAAATTAATTTTATTAAACATTTTACCTTAAAATTAACACTTCCTTTCATACTTTGTTGCAACCTCGTTAACAGTATTGCAAAAGCATCACTACCCCCCGCCAACTGCTTGCTTCTTATACGCGTGCCAAAATTCAAAGCTAAACCGCGCGCTGACTTCGCCTCACGCACGCATTCCTCTAAGGTAAATGCATTCTTATAGGCGATTGCCGGCATTTCGGAGCGTTGACACATGCGTACGAGACTAAATTTCAATTTATCCAAATGTGTGCCGCGCGGACATGTCGCCTTGTTGTGTGAAATACCAATTGTGAACAGAATTAGTTGCGTTAGTACTCGTGCTGTTGGCATTCTGTTGCAGACTGTCTTGAACTATGCCTGTGCCGGTAGCGCCTAGAGTGATTTGAAGGTGAAACATGTTGCGTGTGTGTCAATCAAGTCATCAAAAAAGGTTATAATAGTTCTTCTGTCGCTCAGCTGTCAACCTTTTATTAGCATTCAACTTGTTAGAAATATTTTACTGAATGCAACGTCGTAATTAAATGTAAAGGACTTAGGAAGGTCACTAAATGCTAATTTAGTTACCATGCTATGACAAGTGAGTCCAAATTTTTGTATAATTATTCTTGAAAAACGTTATAAAAATTTTAAAATTTGTTATTATTTATTTGGAAGGTATCAATTGAGAACGATAGTAGCATTGGACTTGTAAAAAGCTTTTGACACAATTATATAGTACAACGCTACTGGAAGACATCAAACACTCTAGCTCCCTCAATGCTGAACAGGTAGATCATGAATTATATGCTGTGAAGAATTAAACAGTGGGTTCCTTAGGGTGGTGTCGTCTACCCTCTACTGTTTAACTACTGAACTCGAAACTTCCTCCACCACCAGAAGGAATTTCCATCACATCATACGCTGATGATTGTACGATATTGATGGACTTGTATTCAAAATTAAACAGCCACATACATATCACCGATCTTTCTCCTTATTTTGTGCAAGAAATTTACTAAATCCATAAGAACTATATTTACGAACTGGATGAAGGAGTATGTGCTGGATCGTAATATCACAGCCGATGTTATTAAAATTCAGATTGTTAACAATACTATGATGTTAAGTGCTACACTCGACTTACACTCTTTCGGTCCACATACGACCGCAATTATTGCCAAAGTACAAAGCCGCAACAAAATCCTCTAGTCGCCAGCCGGGAATACTGGCCTTGTTGGCAACTTAAAAGGCAACCGTCCAATCACATAGAATACAGCACCGATATTAAAACGTAGGCGGATAAGCTTCAGATGTGACAGAATATTGCACTCTATATAATAACAGGATGCATTTTACTGTCTCCCATTGAACACATGCAAAGTGAGTTCTGCCTGCTTCCAGTTAAAGAAGAGAATCTACTTCTCTGCAAGCAGTTACTGAAAGATGCTTTCATAAAAATCACCATAGTTCCTTGATTACGTTCACGACGTATAACATTACACCGATCAGTCCACGGACGCTATTAACTTCAGGTATGCACTGCAGGCCATACAGAGTGGAGCCGTTAACAACTTCACCGACTCCCTCTATTTGCTTGGCGTACTTGGAATCAAACCGCCACCATCCAGGGTATCCCGTTAGATGATTTCGATGACAACTTTCGTGAACCTTGTCACCCAAACAGTGGTGCGAAACCATACTTATGAGGCTCTCTATTCTTTTAAGTGAATTTCATAACCTCAATAGCATAGAAATAAAGAACTCAATAATCAGTGCTTTCGCTTCTAAATAAATAATCCTACCCATTGATGGGACCACAATAGAATTAAGGTCTTCAGCTGTCCATATAACTTTTAGATATTTTATTTTATAATAATAACAGCAATATCACCTTTATAAGTAAAGTTCGAAAAGTCCAAAAACGCAAATCTTTCACCTTAGATCCCTTTTTATAGCATAATTTTATGCGTAGGTGTTACTAAAAATATATTTTTTGCAACTTACTTCTTTTCCAGTTCCAAAAGATCCACCCATTTACCACACATATATACGAAAGGTTTTCTGGACGTTTCAATTTAAGGGCCTTTATTATTTTCATAAATTTTATAAGTACATTTTTATTTCATTTTCACGCCATAACGACACACTTTACATTTTATAAATTTTAAACGCATACTTTTTAGGTTACATCGTCTTCTTTTCCTCCCATACTACATAAATTGATTTAACAAATAAATTAGTTCGATTTAAATCTGATTTGACAGTTTAGTTAAATAGTAAAAAAAAATATTAAAGTTAAAATATTAAGATTTAAGTTGTAATGACAAGATAGTACGTAGTATACACAATATTCTTCTCATTTCTTCACAGTTTTTGTTGTTTTTTTTTTAATTCAAATCTTAAATTTGTGGCTTCGTGATAAAAACCAATACGAAAAGTTAATATTTTTAGGTTTAAAAAATGTTATTTTTTTAAATTTTTTTTCTTCTTCTAAATTTTTTTCTTCTTCCAAATCTTGAAACTTCTGTATTTTCGAATTGTAAAAAAAACATTTTCAATGTAGAGGAGAATAGGTTAATAATTTAAATATTCATACATTATATTAGAATTAATAGTTAATAGTATCACCTGAGCAGGTTGTGCGCATTCGTTGTACATACAAATTACACAAAAACCGAAAGCACGTTTTTGTTGTAATATTTGACCGTTTTGCTGCGGCGCGCCAACCAAGCGTTAAGATTAAGTGTAACAAATTGACCACCACCAAAAAAATTCAAGTTTTCTATGAGTACTTTTACTTGTAGCAGCTGAACAAAGGCGCCTGCGCGCATGCGTTGCATACTTTTAGGTGTTATACCTTTGCGATATTAAAGGGCAATCCATCTAAGCTTACATATTTTGCTTTTTTAAAACATTTTTGTTTCTTTTTTGTCTTTTTTTTCTTCTAACTTTACCGTTTAATTTTGATTGCCCAGTAATATCTGCGCTGTTTACATACATATACTGACTGTATTGAAGTGTGCTTGTGTGTGCGTGAGTGTATATGGTATTGGGTATACAATATTTTATAATAAACGTAAAGACTTGCTCTGCTAGGAAGCGTGTGCCGTGGCTTACTATAAACTTAAAGTTAATACATTCATTATTTTAATTAATACATTAATTAATTAATTGCATATTTATGGGCAGCTCGAGTTGGCGCAGAACAAAGTGCAGTCGGAAAAATTAGGAAATTTGTTTCTTTTTTTTTTATTCACTGCTCCACTTTTGCTCTGTGCCTTACACATTTATACGAGAAAAAACTATTGTTTACTTTTTAGCTTCACTTATTCGTCGTCGCTAATTATTATTTGTGACCTTAACAACTAAACACAATGACTACTATAGACTGCGCTTATTTGCAGCGGCAGTGTACAAAGAAATTTTAAACTTCTCTTACGTCAATAGTTTCGTTTTGTTTTAAAACACTTTTAGTGTTCATGTGTGAGACTGTGTGTGTAAACAGAAATTAAAATGAAAATCAAAAAAAAATGTTTTCGAAAAATTATTTAAAAAAAAGTAAAAAATTAAAAATGATTTTTTCAAAAATCAAAAATTTTTAAAAACAAAATATTTTCGAAAACAAAAAGTTTTTTAAAAATAAAAATTTTCAAAAGCGAAACATTTTCAAAAATTAAAAATTTTCAAAAAATAAAAATTCACAATACTAATAATTTTTAAATATTAAAATAAATCAAAAACTAAAAATTTTCAAAAACGAAGATTTTCAAAAATTAAAAATGTTCAAAAACTGAGTTATTTAAAAAAATCAAAACTAAGTCAAAAATTCAAAATTTTCAAAAACTACAAATTTTCAAATATTAAAATAATTAAAAAACTAAAAATTTTCAAAAATTAAAAAATCAGTTAAGCAATAAAAAATTCCAATTTCTCACATTAAAAATAAAATTTTGTACAAAAAAAATATAGAAAAATACTTCAAAACGAAAATTTCTAAATCTCATTTTAAATGTGTGTATGTGTGTTTGCGTGTTCACATTTGCAATCTAACTACATATGTATGTATGCGTATTGCATTTAACTGCTATGCGAGAACGCTGTATTCGTATAGGGACCACTGTAAATGGAGCTGCCCGAATTCGACACACTCTTCGTGCTCCTTCGGGCCATAATGCAGAGTACGGCGGCAACGACGGCCAACATCAATATGAGACCGGCGACTGCTATGGCAATGGCGAAGGTGCGCTGCGACACGCACAACGCATCCTCAAGTGTCTACGCAAACAAACAAAAAGAACAAAAACAAAATCAAAATATTCAAGTGCGATAAGATTGTGGCATATATTAATATTTATTTACCCGCTCCTTGAGCACTGTATCATCATCGCCTTCGGACACATCCACATTCTCGTTCACATACAGACCGGAGTAGACTTCGATGGTGGCCGGTTGACCGTCTTCGTCTTTGTTATCGTTGTTAGTTTGTCGTTTCGGTCGTTTGCCGCTGCACGTAGGAGGCTAAAAAGCAACAACAACAACAACAATATAAAGTCAATTCAATACCTTTGCAGTAATGTAGCGCAAAATCAATTAGAATTGCAAATAAATAGAATGTCTTGTGGTAATAATATGTGCCAACACTCACCATTTGGCACTCGGGATCCTGCAGGGCGCACAAATGCACATTGCACTGATAGTACACGGATGTGGTGTAGGGGAATTTGTGTGCCGGGAAGGTAACATTGGCCGCCAAGTGATCGCTGGTGTAGTTGAATTGGCCCATAATCTCATTGTCCATTGGGCAACTGTGAGGAAATGTTAGAAAAATTGTATTTCAGATTAAAATTTTAATAAAAATTTGTTTGGGGCATTTTTGAAATTTTTACTTTTTAAAAATATATTATTTTCGGTACTGAGATTGTTTTTCTAACAACAATAATAAAAAATTAATATTCAAAGTATATTTTCTCTTGTTCAAAATTACTTTTATAACTTTTTCGATTATTTTAAATTTATTTTCCAAGTAAAAATTTTTAATAAAAATAAATTTCTAACAAAATTTTTTTTTAACATTTTCGAAATTTTGATTTTTCTTTAAATAATTTTTTGTATGCTGTGACTGTTTTTTTAACGAAAATAATGCAAAAAAATATGTTAAGCAATTTTTTTTTGTAAAAATTATTTTTTATAACTTTTTCGATAATTTTTAAATTATTTTCAAAATGTTTTAAATTTAAAAATTTATTTTTTAAAAATTAAAATTAAAAGTTTTCAATTAATAAATCTTTTCAAAAACGAAGAATTTCAAAAATTAAAGTGTTCAAAAAAGCAAAAATTAATTCAAAGTAAAACACAAATAAAAATACTATAAAAATAAAGATGCAAAATGTTTTAAAATTAAATTTTATTTTTTTTAATTAAACGTTTTTAATTCAAAATTTTCAAAAAAGTATTTTAAGCATTTTTTTATATAAAATAATTTTTTTTTATAACTTTTTTGAATTTTTAATTTATTTTCAAAGTAAAAATTATTTTAAGAATTTTTTTATTGGCGTAATAGCTTTTTGTGAAATAAACACTTTAAACAAATTTTTTATAACAATTTATAAAGTAGTTTTTAAGACCTTTTCAAAAATTTTCTGCTTATTTTCAAAACTAATTTAAAATTATATAAAAAATTTTGTTCCGCAGATACAAATTTTTGCCTCAAAACTACAAAAATTGTTGTTTCGAAAATATTTGTTATTAAATTGTTTAATTTTTTTCAGTTAAATTGCATTTTAAATATATTACTTTGCATACTATAAAAATGCATACTTTTAGGCGCACACAAATATTTTTAAATTTTAATTATAAACTCAAAGAAACATTAAACTATTCTTTAATATTAAAATTACAAAAAAATATCTATAAGTGTAGTCTACCTTTAGGAGCAAACACAAAACCCAAACGTAGTTTTCAATAGTTTTTTAGGGTCACAGATAAATTATCGTCCTAACTCATAATTCAAATTTCCAAAAATTCATATTTTCATTTCAATATTTTATCAAACTCTCTTTTTTACACCAGAACAAATCTAACAAAAACAAATTTCCTATACTCAAATCTGCCCTCCAATCTCTTAAAGTATTTTCTATTACTCACCCATCATCGCCCAACAGCCGCTGCTCACCCCAACCTAAACCGTCGCGCACAATACAATCGGCCACATGCAGACCGTACAGCTCCTGTTTGTCAATACTGATGACAATCGTCAGCGGATCACCAATTTTCACATCATCAGCAATTTTATGCTCGGAATTGTAGATTTTCATATGGCAACCGGGCATCGGTATCTCGTTGAGACTATCGTCCTCTTGGTTGCCCGCATCCACAGCATCATCGCTGTCGTCACCGTCGTAGACGTCTTCCTGATCGAAGTCATCGCCTGCGGCACGATACTTATCCAATGAGCGTCCATAATCGCGACGATCGCTACCCACCCCCACAGCTGCCGTTTCAGCGCTACGAAAGGCTTGCGGCTTTTGCGCATGCTTGCCGCTGTTCGCTTTGCGGCGTTGTCCATGCTTCTTCTTTGGCGTGCTGGTGGCCGCATCGCGACTCTTATACGAGCAGCGGACATGATAGCCGCGACCGGCGTCGGTGATGAGTTTCAAATGTGGTTGCAGGACAATGGTATTGAAGAACTCAATGCCGCCGTCATCCTGGAAGTAAAGAAGGAGGGAGAGGATGTTTAATATAAGAAAGATAAAAATGGAAAATTAAATAATTTCTTTCTCTTTTTTATTGCTCAAATTGAGGAGGAAAAAAATACTTTTTGTTTTATGACCAAAACAAAAAAATAGTTTCCTCACTTTGCTTAGGTAATTTGTTAGACAGCGCATTTCTAACGCGATTACTTATGTAAGCTAATAACTTCAACATATTTACATATTCCGCAAATTTGCATTTTCGTATAAATTTTTGATGTCTGTGCAACAACTCGTCGCTGCCTTTTCTCTACCGCAGCTAACACTTACAGTTTTGATTAATATCTAAGCGTTGCTTTCGAAAGATGTTGTTGTAGTTTTTTATGATTTTTCATTTTGTTTCAATATATATTTTTCTCTTTTTATCTATATATATTTTTTTTTCATTATGAAAGGAGGATGCCGCTTTTGTATGCTCTGTACCGCAGTTCGTTCAGTACACCCATTCGCCAGCTTATTTCCCTATGCAATTGGGCAATCAATCCTCTGCTTGAAGTTGTTAAATGTTTGTAAGCTTTTTTATTTTAAATATTTATTTTATGCTATAAAATCTTTCAACACAACTTTCACAAGCATGTAGCAACAATTTTTAACTATTTTTTGCAATAAATCAAGCGGAAACTCGTGTTTTTTCCCCAAATAGTGTTGATAATTTAAATATTTTCAAATTTGTACAACTACATGTACAAAAAGGGTTTTTTTTTAGCACTTATTTTTCTGCTAGATATTGATTGAGCAAGTCATAGTTTTTATAAGAATTTTTTCCGCGTGAATACCTTAAATGTTTTTATTGTCTGCCGATGAATGAGCACAATTCTCCTCCTCATTGATTCGTTGATTGATAAGAGATAAAATTAACAGGAAGTATGGAAATTTTCATATTGCTTTAGGTAAAGAGCGGATAATATTGCAAATTTTGGAAAAGTTTACGATGATTCAGTTGTGTCAAAAACACAAGCTTATGAGTGGCACAAAGACTTCAAAGACAGTCGAGAGCTCGTTGAAGACATATTTCGTTCTGCACAACCTTCGACCTCTTAACTGATGAAAATTTTAAAAAAATTTTTAAAAAAAGGCAAGTGTTAAGAGATGGTAAGACAGCTCAACATCTCTCGCTAGTCCGTTCGAATAATTTTGGTGAAAAATGGATATGAAACACGTTCTGCTCGACTCGGCCCGATAAAGCTAAATTTTTTTTAAAAAAATATCCTGAACAGATCTCTTTGGACATCCGATTCCAAATTCATGGACAGTATTATAACTTTTGATGAGACATGGGTTAATGAGCTTGACTTGCAAATAGGTCAAAAGTCATCGGATTGGAGGGAAAAAATGAGGCAAAACCCAAAAAAACCCACGCCAAAGCCGCTTTGTGATTGTGATAGGGAAATTGTTCCGGAGGACAGTAATAGTCGGAATTGTGGAAGAACAATTCATTCGAGCCACAAAAGTGACCGAAATATGGATCAACCACCGTATTCCCCAATTTGGCTCCGTGTGATTTTTTCTTGCTCCCTGGAACTCGTTTTCAGTCGATCGAAAAAAAAAAAACAAAATTCGTTGAAGGAGCTGAAGGTCATTTCCAAAAGTGCTTATAAAAAGTGTTTCGAGGACTGAAAAATCGTTGCCATAAGCGATTACACCTAGTGGGGATAACTTTGAAGGCAACAAAATGAATATTAATGAATAATTAAATATTTTTCGTCTTATTTAAAATTTCCCGGAAACTTTTTTGTCACAATGGATGTTTTATATTGCCTCCGACGGTTCTTTGGTATGGCATAATAAATTTATTTTATTCTATTTCACCATTATAGCTTCAGCGATTTGTGTTATCTGTTGGCTATCGTTTTAGAATGTGGGCGCCAAAAAGTATGTTTAATAAAATTATACTGATACATTTATAAGTAGAAAGGGTAGATTCACCAATAAGGGAGCCTTGATTTCCACTGATGAATCTAATAAAAACTAGTGTTTTTATGCCTCGAAATGCCTAAACAACTTGAGTTTATAGAACAAATTTGTTGAAAAATCTCTCAAATGTACTGATTTTTGAGTAACGATTGTGAAGAATACTGACAAATCCATTGATAAATCAACACTATACAAGTTCTATACCATATAAGTTTAGCTCTAGAACTTTTTAGTAAAACTTTTCCTTCCCAAATATTTTTATGTCCTGAGGGGGTTTTTAAAATTAAAATTTGGTTCATAAACAAGGTGTAATTTCGAAGAAAATGTACAGAGGGAGTCACTATAGCTTGTCCATTAAAACTGACTGGTACAGTTCTTATAAGGGATATTTTGTAGTTACGAAAGTTATTTTAACTTCGGTGCAACCGAAGTAAGGTTTTTTTTTCTTTTTTTTTAGTATACGGAAAAAAAAAAGTATCTTAAAATCATCAAAAAAATTATATAGTATGTGAGCTCAAAATTTTTTTTTTTTCCCCCCCCAAAAAAAAATTTGTTTTTTCTTTTTTTTGGAAAAGCCAAAGTACTCGTAGCATAAAAAAAATTTTTTGGGAAAAAAAAAACCAAAAAAAAAAATTATTTTTTTTTTTTTTGCCCATCAACAACAAGTACCAATTTGCACAATAACGGTTATACACTTCTACTTCCTTATTGCATGCAAATGCAGCGCTTTTCACATACAAATAACCAACAACCACGCTTTGTAAATGTTTGTGTATATCTAGATAAATGTGTGTTTGCCTTGCTGTCAGCACTCATATGTAATTTGCATTTATTTTCACATTCATCTTCATTACTGTGCTTGGCTGCATAGAAGAGTAGAAATTATAAAGAATACACACGGTAGAATGGCTTGCCCACGTCAGATAATGCCATTAAAATAACGGTGCTTGCTATTAACATACTGATTGTAAACAAAAGACTTGAGACACGAACACACAGTAAATAAGTCAAATTTGCATAAATAATATAATTTATTTTTTTATATTTTTTTGGAGTTTATTGTATTGAAATGACAAAAAATCTTTAAAAAAATTTCTTTAGTTTATTCAATATCAATTTCAATGAATATTCAAGGACTTGTTTAATCCGATATCATAATTTGCTCTATGAAAAGTATTTGTGTTTAAAAATTAAAATTTTTTTTTAAAAATTTTTTTTTTTAATTTTTTCTTGCCAAAATTTTTTAAAAAAAATTTATTTTTAATTTTGAAAATATTTTTAAAAAAATTTTTAATTTTATTTTGAAAAAATATTTTGTTTTGAAAAATTTTTGAAATATTTTATTGAAAAAAATTTTTGAAAAAAATTTTTTTTTGATTGAAAAAAAATTTTTTTTTGAAAAATTTTCTGAAAAAATATTTTTTTTTAAAATATTTTAGAAAAAAATATTTTTGTTTATCACTTTTTTCGTGAAAAAAAAAATTTTTTTTTTAAGTTTTGAAAATTTTTTATTTTTTTAGTTTTGAAAAAATTTTTTTCTTTTGAATATCCTAAGTTTTGAAAATATTTTCAGGGAAAAAAAAGTTTTTAAAATTTTTTTTTTTGAAAAAAAATTTTTGAAAAATATTTTCATAAAAAAAAACTTTTTTTTAATGTAGTTCTAACTCTAATCGGTTTTTGATAAAAATCGTATCTTTGGATATAATTTCATTTTGAAAAAAATGGTTTTGAATATTTAACTTTTGACAAATTTTTTCATTAAAAAAACATTTTTGAAAAAAATTTTGTTTTTGATTAAAAAAAATTTTTGTATTAAAAAATTTTTTCAAAACACACAGGCTTATGCCAACTTAGCACTTCCTGGAAAACAGCGCAACAACTAAAATGCCTCAAAAGCACTCACTGCACACACATACTTATACAAATTATAAATACTTTGCCATTTATGTTGTTTGCACGTTAAGTTAGCATTGTACTTAGTTAGTTAGAGTTTTATTACATATTTGTCTATAAACAAAAATATATACATATAGGCATGTTTAGGTAAACACTTGTATATACACAAATATATACATATATCTACATATAGACACAACAATGAAAGAACCAGCAAAGCTAAGCTGAGAGTTGTATATGAATTCCAATTTACCTGTAACTATTTGCTACACAGCATGATCCGCCTACTTCATCTACAATATATACACAGATATATACATAATTGTAAATATATGTTCTAACTCGTTACTTTAAAGGGTTTCATGTGGTCATTTTTGTAAAAAAAAAAAGATTTTTTGCTTAGCTTAGTGTGACGCTTGTTTCTTTCCGTTGCTGTTTCGCTGGCGTTGTTAGCTTTGAGAACGCAGCGAGATACTTTTCTTGATTATTTCCTTTTCCATACTTTTTATGTGTGCTATTATTATTTTTTGTACTTCTTTGCAATATTCAAGCAAATATTACGTACATACAAAAAGACATATATAAAAGTTAAGATGGTACAAAGTTCATTTGTATGTTTTCTCTTTTATTTGCAACAAATTAACAGCTGCTTCTATCACTAAGTACCCCGGCGCTTATATAAGAGTGAGTGTTGAACATTTTTACTCCTAATGAAGCGATGCACTGAGCATGTGTTGCTATTGCTTGTCTTCTTTTTTAGACTGAAAATAATGATGATATAATAAGCATTTCCGCTGCTCATTAAGATTTTGCGGTGATTTTTTAAATTTTAAATTTGAGGAAAGAAAAATTTTCCCACTTTGTGGTATTTTTCAGTGCTGAGAGGGGATTTTGGCGTTTGTGGAAATTTTTTGTATTTTTTTTTTTTTTTTTTAAGCCTTAGTCAATTGCTTTTATCTTGTCAAACTAAGTCAGTTGATCTTTGAATCTTAAATTAACCTTCTCAGTTACCGGATCATTGGATCATGGAGTCGCCAAACCGAAACCTGGCGGCTCCTTCTCCGCCCATATACCGACGAGGAGCTGTAGCTTTCTATAGCATCGAGTGCCTTTGTGATAAGACTGGTATGAAGTCGGTCATTGCGGAATTGCAGGAAATTACAAATCTGTTTAGTCAAGGAAAGGCCTTAAGCTTTCGGTAAAATGGCAGCGGATCGGTACTCCCCTACATTCTTGTGTTCCACCAATAGATAGCAGGTCATTGCGGAAGCTAGGCCAGCGCTGGGCCATCATCGGTACATGCTCTGTCGCAAAAGCCCTCTAGTCCAAAATCAATTGCAGGTGATCTAGTGATCTCGTTGCCCTCGGTAAGGCTAGCCTCTTGTGGAGTTTGTAACAGGTCATTGCCCTTTTTGGCATCCATGCTGTAAGGTAATCTTACCAGACGCCATTTGCAGAAGTTATGGAAGAAGATGAGGTGGAAACAACTTAACACTTCCTTTTTGACTGTCATTCGTTTGGGAGGTCAAGCCTTAAACACTTGGGAACGCCTTCAGACGTCCCACCGAACTAAAGGGAGTGGAAATTAAAAGCCTGTGCAAATTTTTATTGGCTGCTAAGCGTTTTGCTAATTTATAAGTTCGAAAACAAGAGGTCTTCTTTTCTATGGCTTCACAAAGGACCACATATAGTAGCTAGCTTCTCAGTTAAACCATTTGAAATGATTTTTTCACTCAACTGGTACTCTGATTCAATTCCCTCAGGTCTGAAATATTAATACTAAATAGAGATCAAGCATTAGGTCATTATAACACTTTACTTGTCTGGAAATCATCCAAAAGTCCAAAGTAAGTTCAGCACTCTTTGGGTCTAATGCTACTTAAACAATTTACTTATAATTATTATATTCTTAAAATTTAATGCTATCTAGAAATGTTAAAAAGTATGAATTCCCGGGGAACAAATCTGTAAACATTCATAAGGTTTTTCAGAAGACAAGAAAATTATCGTGTGGGTGTGTTGAAAAAATGTGGGCCCCTTTGTAAGGCTAAAAATAATAAGGCTTCTCGGAAAATACATTTTTTTTTATTTTTTTTGAAGTTAGGGCATCAAGTATTTTTGTATAATGATTATAATGTATATGTATACCTGTATATACCAAATGAGCCACCGGCATGTATCAACAACAAAAGACTCAAGCCACAAACTTCATTTAAGTTCAATGCATAAATTATGCATAACATAAAATATTTATATGGATATATATTTAACGTGCTATTTTTATAAAGACACCAATTGCATGCTACCTCAACAAAAAAGCTAAAGTAATAACAACAAATTCAAATTACAAGAAGGGCAGCAAATTTCACCAAGAAAATTCTTCCCTGTTCAATGGGACAATGTGCGCAAAGTCGAACGAACTGCCGTTGGCCAACAGCCAAGTAAGAAGAGACTCTTGAAAGAACCCACAACTTTGCCAACAACAATTACGTGCTTCGTTTTATTAATGCGCATTGAATCAGCGTAAATTGCGCGTACACCCATACATATATACATTACTAATATAACGATTTGTTGTGTTTGGGGTGCAACACGCATTTTGCGACTGCTGCACACACATATAAAAATGTATATACCTTACACCTTCTTGTGTTTTCATGGACTTATGTTCTCTTATGGGTACATGTAACTATGAAGCATAAATATATTTGCTGCCTTTGTGCTGCTTGCATGGCATAGAGCTCTATAAACACACGTGCTATTTATATATGGTACTTACATATAATATTTATTACGTTCACCTTTTATAAAGTACTCACACACATATATGTATATTCGTGCCTATGTGCTCTGTGGCCATTGTTGCGCTCTGCCGCCATGGGTTGTGCCAATTTTCACTCGCCGTTGAGTTGTTTTCTTTTCAACGACCATTGAGGGCAGTTCTTGTAAATTTTAGAATATGAGCTTAGGGGCCTATTTAATACAACATACACTAGCATTCTATATAAATTTATTCATGCTTTCAGAATACGGAAATGTTAGTGGAGAAGAAGCGCTTTGGACAAACTTTTAATTTTTTAAATTAATACTTATACCTCTAATGCACAAAAATGTTATCACTGATATTATTTTTGCTTGCCTAGTTTTAGCCAGGGCCATAGCAAGAATGTAAGTCATTTTTTATGCTGTGCACACTAGGGTGATTCAAAAAATTTTTTTTTTCCGAATAGTACTCGGAAAAATAAGTTCCTAGACATCTCTAAGAAAGCCTGTCCAAATATGAGTTTTTTAATTGTAACGGAAAGGTCCTCCTACATACTGTTTTCTATTTTTTCTTATCAGAGAGAAAAATTTATATCTCGCTTCCAACTACTTGAAAAAATATCTTGTTCCCTAGATTTTGTAGGAAATTAAATGCCCTAAAAAAAGGTCTCCTTTGATTTTTTCGTTAACCCAACCGTTTAAAAGATATTAATAGCTAAAGTTTGATTATTTTTAAGAAAATTTTTTATTTCTTATGGATTTTATAACTCAATGAAAAAGATCATTACGAATGATGAAACTCATAGGTTTTTGGAGAGGCTTTCTTAGAGGTGTCTAGGAACCTATTTTTCAGAGCACCAAACAAAAAAAAATAAATTTTTCAATCCACCCTAATATGCATTGATGTTTGACGATGAATATCACGTAAACGCTTAACTTAATCGAAAAATCATGAAAGACCATTTTATAGAGCACTAAATTTAATTTTTTTTAATTAAAATTTTTTTTTATTATATAATAAATCACTCCATAAGTGCGATTTTATAATATCACAATAATTTTTAATGCACCCCTTTTATAGTTTCAAATAAACCTATAACCTTTAGAAGTTTATAACATCTGATCAAATTTGTCCCGGACTAGTACATTTATAGTCCATGCGAAAATCGAATCGATATAAATATTTTTCATAGTTGGCACAAAATTCTTTATGTTCGTTTGAAGTTTGGTCCCCATATGTCAATTAGTGTATGAAGTGTTGAACCAAAACAAGTTCTTTTTGTGTGGAATTATCAGGGGAATAAGTATATAAAAAATGTAAAAAGGTAGTGTTTGCAAATCTTTACCGCCATCATAGAGATTGCAAAGGATCTCAAGATCTCTTATATGTAGATCGGCTCAACACATTTTGGCTAAAATTTTGCATAGAAGGGTACCAAACTACATTTACCTGTTGGAAAAACGGCGTTGAGAAAGACACAAAGAGATGCCTGAAAACGTAGCTGAGAACCATAAGTTCTTTAAACGCACCAATACTGGAGACGAGATGTGAGTTTATGATTGTGAAACTGTCCACAACTCTAGCGAATGACGTTGTAAAAATGACCCGAACTCAAAAAAACCGCGAAGACGGTCAAAAATCAATGAAATACTCATCGTTTTCTTTGATTACCATGTTGTCGTTCACAGTGCATTCATTCCACAGGGTCAAACTTTCAATAGCAAATTCAACTAGATCTTTTTGAGGTACCTATCTTGTGTATAATCAGATTTGTGGGTAGAAAATTTATGGATTTTATAACACTATAATACGCCATCTTATTCTAGGAAAAGTTTGGTTAACTTTTTGTCCAAACGCAAAACGAGAGTCACCGCTCAACCACTATTTTTGCTAGATTTGGCTCCCTTTATCTCTTTTCTGTTTTCGAAACTGCTTTGAGAAATACGCTATGGGTCCATTGAAAGAATTGCTAAAGGCACAAACTGTACCGTTAGGAAAAATTGTTAAACGATTGGCTCAAAAGTGGTCTACGAGTATTTTGAAGGCGATAATGAAGATTTATAATAAAATAAAGAAATATTAAACCTCGTAAGCGGCGTTTACGACAATAAAGAAGAATAAAATATGAAAAATCCGGGTCAAATTTGATCAAATCGATAAAATGATTGAAATAAAGGCACCATAACTTATTTATTGTTTTTTTTTTTCTTTTGACTCTTCACTCCTTTATGTACTAAGCCTACAAACTGTCAAAAAGGAGTACACCCTGCTTAAATGCAAATATAATCGGGCTGCTTCAATGGTTATAAATAATTTGAGTTGTTGTTGTATTTGTATAACAACTTCGCTTAATTGACTTCATTATACGAAATTCCTAAGTTCTAATGTTAGAACTTAAATTCGCAAGCCACAAACATGTATGTACCTCCAACCAACTTTGCTGGAAGTTATCTCAGTCACACGCAATTAACAAATCCAAATGAAAATTGCGGTTTATATAACAAAAGTAAATTGCGTCAATATAACGGTCATAATAACCACATTTCAACTGATTGCCGGCGGTTGTAAAAGAACCAGCACGGAAGTGAAAAGCTCGGTTTGATTAATTCGAAAACAGAAAAAGAACTCCCCAAGCCATTCTACAATGAAACGGAAATGAGAAATACCGTAACGCAGAAGAGTCCCTAGCCGCAAAACACAAAAAATCTATTTATAAATATAGAAACGCGAGAAACCTTAAAAATTCTAATTAGAATCATAAAAACAATAATTTGTGTATAATTTAGCCACTAAAAAGTGAGGTGGAGAATTCAGCTAATTAAGTCCATTTAAAAAGACATGAAGTTACTGCAGAACTTTAATGACAACAACAGCTACAAAAATAATATTAATCAGTTGAGTGCAACGTAGCAAGCAGTTAAAGCAGCAGTAGCGTTAATAACAAGCACAAAAGCAAAACTAACAACAAAAGTAGCAAACCAAAGATTGTTAGAATACTCAACAGCAATTGTCGGTGAAATGCTTAACAATGACAACCGCAACTTACGCTGAGAAACAGTGTGTGATGTTTGGTGGAGAGAAGCGGTCAAGCAAATATTTGCTTTAGAAATATTCTTAAGCCATTACAACGGAAGTCTATAAGAGCGGCAGCGCTGATTCTAATGCTGCGCAGTTATAAAGTATCGTATCCAATGCCAAGTTGTTATAACAAAATGACATTTAAGCGCATCAAGTTGACATAACGGTTGCGGCATCATTATATGACACTTTATTTTTCTTATGGCTCATTTTCATTTTATTTACTTTGCTTTCTTTCTTTACATCATCTCCTACATTGCTTTATGTTGTTGTGATTTTTCAGGCTTCGTGCAGCATTTTTCCCATGAACCGAAGCACAAATTTACACCAGTGTGTATGCTTTGGCTGCTGTGTGAAGACGTTGAACTGACTCCAAGAAGTGTTTGTTATTATAATTGTGTTAAATATAAAAATGCATCCTCTTCTAAAGCTATATGATATGGCTTATCGTAGCCTCAGGCATGGTCGCGGCATGGTAATGTAGCCTGTCACTGCTGCACACACAGTAGCCGACATAAATGCGTGTTCCTTTAAGTTATTACGCACTCGCCGACACTTCTTCGACTTCTTTGACCGCCGCTTTGCCACATCTTCTTCATTTTTATACGTTCTTCTGTAAACCTAAGCAGCAGACTTTGCAATTGGTTAATTGGTAAGGCTTACGCTAATGATAAGTTAAAAGTTGATTATGCTAATTATGGGCTGATGTGCATCATGTAAATGTAATCGTTTATGCCACTCAAGCGTACTTATACACAAACTTGTGTATACTTATAAATATATTTTGGTGCCCAGAATTTTCTGGCTGTGTATGTACAAAAGTACAGACTAACATTTAAGAATTTTTGTAGGAGACTAATAAAGCTGACACGGTAACATTGCTAGAAATTTTTGAAATTAATATCGTTAATTATGCATTTCGTATATAGTCGGTACTGAAAATATTCGTACAATTTCAAAAATCTTCAAGTGTTAGTGCTGGATACTTTAAAAAATTATTTAAGTCTACTTAACGCGTTGACTTACATAACAAGGAGCATAGTTTTTAAATTTTTTCCTTCCATAAAAAAGATATTTTATTTTAAGTAGCTTCTAGAAGTATTTGTAGATAAAATTTTTAACAACGAAAATTTCTACATTTTTCAAGTCAGGAGCAAAAACTGATTTCATACACGCTTTAACTTAGAAAAGGATATTAACAGGGTTGTCATGCAATATTAAATCTTTTCTAAAAATGTCGGTCAAAAATTCAAATTTCAGTTTTTTTCCTTCGTATAAGCTCAAGGCTAAAGTTTTAACTAAAACACGTATTTTTTCTAATAAAAAATTTTATTCTCTAATTCTAAAAAAAATCTAATAAAATATTTAATTTTTTATATTAGAAAAAAATGTTGAAAAAATACTGGTTTTGACCCGAGGAAATCCATGTAACCACTTAACGAAATTACAAACTCTCTAAAACTTTTAAATAAAGTTGCCATCTATGTTATTTGAAAAAGTATTTAGAACTATAAGTATATTTCAGACTGAAATGTTATTTTTTACTTCAAAAAATTCTCTTGAAACTGCACTTAAAAAGTAAAACTTTTCTAGTAAAAAAGGGAATAGGGTATATTTTCATATATGCTGGCTACTAATAAATATTTTTTAAATATTTTTTTTTATCTAAAATATTTAAAAAATATATATTTAAATATTATTTAAAAAATACACATTTTTTTTTTTTTATTTTGCCTGAAATTATTTATAAAATATATTTTTGACATTAAATATATGTATATTTTTCTAAAGTATCTAAATATATAATCAAGTTTGTTAGGGTAAGAGGTAATAGGGTTGCCAACTTACTTTTGATTAAAGCAAAAAAAAATATACTTAATTTGAAATCCATGAAAGTTTATGTAAAAATCGAAAGTATTTTTTTTTTTTGAACTAGACTTGGAGTAGTGCTGATTAAATTAGTATTTGTTTCGAAATATAATTTAATATACATATATATAGTATATCTAAATTGCAGACAGTGTTATTTTTAATAGAAAAATATTTACATAATTTTTATAAAAAACTTAGTTACTACTATTAAGGTTTCGCGACTTCTAGAATGTTTAGTTCCATAAGATTTAAATTTAAACGAAAGCATACCAATTTTCAGAAATTTATTACACAAATAACGATATCTGATCACCAAAAATTCTAAATTATTAATAAAACAAGAAAAAACGTTAACTTCGGTTGCACCGAAGCTAAATACCCTTCACAGGTGCATTTCTGTTAGTAACTATGTGTCCAGTTTGTATGGAAGCTATATGCTATAGTAACCCGTTCTGAACAAGTTTTTTTAGAGATTACATTGTTACCTTAAAAAATAATCTATACCAAATTTCGTGAATATTTCTTTTCAAATGTGAAAGTTGTCCATACAAGAACTTGATTCCGATCGTTCAGTTTGTATGGCAGCTATATGTTACAGTTAACCGATCTGAACAATTTTTTCGGAGATTACATTGTTGTCTTAGAAAATAGTCTCTACCAAATTTCGTGAATATATCTGGTCAAATGTGAAAGTTGTCCATACAAGAACTTGATTCCGATCGTTCAGTTTGTATGACAGCTATAAGCTATAGTTAACCGATCTGAACAATTTCTTCGGAGATTACATTGTTGCCTTAGAAAAAAATCTCTACCAAATTTCGTGAATATATCTGGTCAAATGTAAAAGTTGCCCATACAAGAACTTGATTCCGATCGTTCAGTTTGTATGGCAGCTATAAGCTATAGTTAACCGATCTGAACAATTTCTCCGGAGATTACATTGTTGCCTTAGAAAATAATCTCTACCAAATTTCGTGAATATATCTGGTCAAATGTGAAAGTTGTCCATACAAGAACTTGATTTCGATCGTTCAGTTTGTATGGCAGCTATAAGCTATAGTTAACCGATCTGAACAATTTCTTCGGAGATTACATTGTTGCCTTAGAAAATAATCTCTACCAAATTTCGTGAATATATCTGGTCAAATGTGAAAGTTGTCCATACAAGAACTTGATTCCGATCGTTCAGTTTATATGGCAGCTATATGTTATAGTGGTCCGATATCGGCCGTTCCGACAAATGAGCAGCTTCTTGAAGAGAAAATGACGTCTGCAAAATTTCAAAAGGATATCTTAAAAACTGAGGGACTAGTTCGTATATATACAGACAGACGGACAGACAGACGGACATGGCTAAATCGACTCAGCTCAACATACTGATCATTTATATATATACTTTATAGGGTCTCCGACGCTTCCTTCTGGGTGTTACAAACATCGTGACAAACTTAATATACCCTGTTCAGGGTATAAAAATTATACAATAAGTGTTTCCACCTTTTTGATTTGTGAATTTATAATAATTATTATTTTTTTATTTTGTTTTTAAATATATATTTTTTAAAATATACATTCATATTTGTTAATAAAGTATATTTTTATGTTCACTACTTTTAACATGCACTGTACTAGCAAAGATATCAAGCGGCGCGACATTAACACGAAAGACTTAAGCTACAAACTTTTGTTGCAACCAAAAAGTTAAAAATACCAATGTAGTTATAGGTACAGGATTTAAAAAAAGTGCCGAAGACATGAAAAATTACCACACTTAGGAAATGAATTCAAAATGAATTCAAAAAACGACGAAAGCAACTGCTCAAAAATTTTATTTTATTTATCAGCATATTAAATTTATCAGCAAACATTTATTCTTACTTAACCGTTGAGTTCCAAAGCAAATATGTTTTAGTACTATCGCCCACATTAATAAGCATGACAAATACTAATAGCAAGTGCATACAAATTTAAATGAATAGGTATTCTCAAACCTTAACACGTAAGAAATAAGTGTATAGAAACGAGCAGAAGAAGACTCATGCAAGACTCTAGGCGCATTCCTTACATAACCGTGCATCACTTTTGCCCCAACACGCCACGTCATAGCGTGTAGGTGTTAATTATTTAGCCTTCAGCATTCATTGTTATTACCTCAGCTGCCTTTTTTCGGCGTTTTTCACGGTCAAATGGTTACATCGGCACATCGTTGTCACCAAAGTCGGCAAAAACACAAGGGGAAATGAAAAAAAAAATGCTCATAAACACATACAACACACTTATGCCATATATTTTTGAAATTTTTCTACACATGCAGCAACATACACATTTATACATATGTATATAGTCGTACATATGCATAATGCCATATAGCGTCTGGGTCGGCCCTTTCGCTTATGGACTGCACGCTGCGCTGTCACACCATTGCATCATGCTGCTTTCTTGGCACTCTTCATCATCTTTTCATTTCTTTTTTTTTGGTTTGAGAGTGAGAGAAGACACCTTGCTTTCACACGTTTATTAACTTTAAATTTTGTGCGCTACCTATGAAGGCGTTAGAAAATTTTTTGTGTGAATATATATTTATACTCCTGCTAGTGTGTCTATAAATATATATCAACACATTTGACTAAGGCACTTCATTTCTGTTCATTGCAGCCTATTGCAATTTAGCATGAAATGGGATATAAAAGCAACGAAACGAATCGATTTGTACTGTTACAATTTTATTAAGTCTTCAAATGAACTGTCAGATATAAGGAAACAGTTTTTATTTTTACTGAGGTAATTGTAGCAAACATTGGAGTTTCTGTAATAGAAAAGTAACTTGGAGCAAAAATAAAACCAAATCGCTTTTTATGGAAACTAATTGCACTGAAAGTGAGGACTTAGAGACTGGCAAAGCGGACAAGCAACTGATCTAGGTGGGATATATTTAAAAAGAAGTCGACCTAAAATAATTTTTTTTTTTTCTTCTGAAATTGTTTGAATTCTAGACTTTTATTAACAAATATAAATTTTGAAGCAATAACAAAATTAATAAGTTCATTTCAAGGTTAGATGAAATATGAGTAGATCATTGTATGTAGCTTACTGTATCTCTATACATTGTTTTATGATTAAATATTTTACATTAAATACAGATATATTTTATTAGAGAAGTCTATTGATTTAAGAAAATTCTTATAAAAAATAAGTTACCACAATCATATCATAGTTGGGTGGTCGAAAATGTCTTTTCGTATTTTCTCAATAGATGTTGTTGCAGTCATATATTTCCAGTCTCAAACCATATAGTATTGGAAACTGTGAGCTTTTACGCTTCATGCTTCATTTAACCAAAAAAAAAAAATTTAAAATTTGGGGAAGTTGAAAAAAGTTACAGCTGTTCAAAAATGTGTGAAAATAAAGAAGAAATTCGCTATACTTTGAAACTTGTATAAAAAAGGAAAAGTGCCACGCAAGCCACCAATGAAATTCGTGAAGTTCACGAAGATGATACTGTATCAGTTCTGAAAATTTCCATGTGAAAGATGCACCTCGCTCTGGTCGACCTCTCGTTGAACAAGTCAACGAAATTATGGAAAAGATTGGCCAGGACTGTCATATCCATTCATTAACATCTACGATTCTTTGCTGAAACGAAATGAAATCGAACCATTTCCGAATCGAATGCTAACAAGAGGATAAAAGTAAATCAAATACGACAATAATGTGCCAAAAAGATCATGATCCAAGCGTGGTGAAGCCCAACAAATGATCGCAAAGCCAGGATGCACTCCTCGAAAGGTTATGCAGAGTGTTTGGTGGGATTGGAAAGGAATCATCCACTATGTGCTGCACTAGCCTGGTTGGACGACTGATTCTACATTTTACTGTCAACAACTGATGAGATTGAAGCAAGCAACCGAAAAAAAAACTTCCAGAACTGTTCAACAGAAAGGGCTTCGTCATCCGTCAGGACATCGCTAGACCTCACACATGTTTGATGACTCGGCAAAAACTGGGAGAGCTTGGCTGGGAAGTTTTGTTGCATCTACAGTATAGCCCTGACATTTGACCATCGGACCACTATTTGTTTCATCCAATGCAGAACTCTAGATCAGATCGGAAAGTCATCGAAATCTTATCACATGAGAGTCATCCATTCACTACTGTTAATGACGAAATATCGAAAAAGTTAATGAAACAGTGCTTGAAAATCTTCGTGTTGACATCAGTGAGAAGGCAGGCGGTTTCAATATATCTTGTAGATATATTTTTGATTACGTTTTGGCTTCTGGGTAATGTGTAAATGCCAAACTCGTACCAAAAAATCTAAATCGTTTGCAAAAACACGTCGAGCAGAGTTAGCAAGAGGGATATTTGAAGATAAAGCTGAACTACATACAAACGTATCTTATTGGTGGTGTGACATGGATTTTTGAATATGAAGTCGGAATTGTGCAGAAATCTAGTGAATAGCGTTCCAAAACTGAGTAGAAACCGAAAAAAACAAATTCGCTGAAGGCACTGAAGATCATTCCAGCCTGTAGCCTTGGTGTATGAAAAATTGATTCATCGTTGGCATCCTTGTATTGCCTTAAACGGGGTCTATTTTGAGGACGAAAATAATAATAAAAACGTAGTTTTGCTTTTCAGTCTGGCTCAAACTTGATCAGTTAGTATAATCACATGATCGTAAGATATCTTTGTTTGCTCAACATTTTTAATTTCTTAGTTATATAATTTTGAAACCAATTCCGCATGCAAAACCTTATAGGTAATCCAAAGTATGAGATAATTTCTTATGTCCACTTGAAAATACCGAAATACATAATCAAAATGCACAGACACGCCTTCACGTTCAATCGCTTTCGATTAAAATCAATTTTTACTCAATTTTTTATAATTTTTTTAAGTCTTTTTTCCACGCAATGGCCAAAGCAAATAATTTATAGCGTCCTTCACACTTGAATGACACACGATGTGTTTGCCAAGCAGCGCTGAGATGCTAAATATTTACTTTACTCGCCGCCTTGCATACTTATTGCACTTAAAAATTTTTTACTTTTTTCCCCCAAGTTTCGGGCCAACATGCCAAAAAAATAAACAAAGCAATAAGAATATGTAAATACACATATATTGATGTACTTCTCTACAAAATTTTATTGCATCTGAGTAGGAAACATGAAGGTGAAACCGGCGCGTAAGAACAACCGGTGGAGAGGAAAAAACGCAAAAGTAGAAAAAATCAATAAATTTTGAACCTCTTCGTTTTGTTTACCACACTTTTTGTGCAGGAAATGTGCGCGGCACGCAAATATTTGCGTACTCACTTGCAGCTAATGCGCATGCGCAACAAAAGTCACAAGGCATTAGAGCCGATACCTGGCAAGCAGTCATTGTTATTGTTGTTTTATGCATTTTTTGGCACACAACTCATTGAAGTTGACAGCGTGACGGTAAAAATTCAGGAAAATCAATTAACCATATATGCGCTAATAAGTGTTGGCGAGTGTGTGCGCTGCTAAGCTTGGCTTGCGCCTCAAAAGGTGTCATGTCACATCAAATTTTGTTGTTGCTTGCTATTTTTCACATTTTTTGTGCTGTTGTGGCTATATGTCTTTTTTTTTTTTATTGCCATTTTTGCTTTGGTCATTTGGGTCGCCGACGCTGTTGACTTAAGCTTTACTTCGCCTAATGAAATAGCTAGAAAGAGGCGGCGACACACTCGAGTGACTGTGCATTGCTGATGAGCTCATCATTAAATTTAGTGTAGAAATAAAGTGCCGTGAGTGTAATTTGCTTTCTTACGATCTAACTTAGCTGACTGACTACCTGCCTGACTCATTAAAGGAGAGTGTTTACATAAGTGAATGTGTGCCGCGCATATGCCAAATTTTATATATTTTAATATCACATAACCGTTATATTATAGTTAGATTATATAAAAAATTTCATCATCACCGGCATATACTCTAAATTTTATCGGTCCAGCACTATTTATTCTCGGAAAAACCATATCAAAGGTAAATACTTTGTGAAGCTAATCGTGGTTTGCGACCAACTACTCGAAAA
>CM050327.1:77064116-77110042 GCA_027475135.1 Bactrocera correcta
ATATTTAAGTTAACAAACCTACTTTAACGAACTAAAGTTGAGATAAAGCCTTGTCGGAATAACGGCAGTGTATTTGGAAGAATTCCGTTATCCTATGTTTAGGTATAAAGTCAAGTTTCTTGTATATACTCATTTGGCAATCGATGTCAAAATGCTTCAAATCATTAGATTAACATATTTAAGTTAATAGACTTTTTTTAGCTTACTGAAGTCTACCCAAAGCCTTAACGGTATAACGGCAGTGCATTTAGGAGAATTCCGTAATCTTATATTTAGATGTAAAGTCGATTTTCTTGTATTTACATATTAAGCAATCGATATCGAAATGCTTCGACTCATTAGTTTACCCAATTTAAGTTAATTAATCTTCTTAACGTATTGAAGGTGATATAAAGCCATGGTGGCATAACGACAGTGCATTTAGGAGAATACCGTAATCTTATATTTAGGTATAAAGTCGATTTTCTTGTATATACATATTTAGCAATCGATATCGAAATGCTTCAAATCATTAGTTTAACATATTTAAGTTAATTAACCCTCTTTATCTTATTAAAGTCTACAAAAGCCTTTACGGCATAACGGCAGTGCATTTGGAAGAATTCCGTAATCTTATATTTAGGTGTTAAGTCGATTTTCTTGTATATACTCATTTAGCTATCGTTATCGACATGCTTCAAATCATTAGTTTAACATATTTAGGTTAATAAACCTTCTTTAACGAACTGAAGTTGGCATAAATCCATGGCGGCATAACGGCAGCGCATTTAGAATAATTCCGTTATCTTATATTTAGGTATAAAGTCGATTTTCTTGTATACACTCATTAAGCAATCGATATCAAAATGCTTCAAATCATTAGTTTAACATATTTAAGTTAATTAACCCTCCTTATCTTATTAAATTCTACAAAAGCCTTAAAGGCATAACGGCAGTGCATTTGGAAGAATTCCGTAATCTTATATTTAGATGTAAAGTCGATTTTCTTGTATTTACTCATTTAGCTATCGATATCGACATGCTTCAAATAATTAGTTTAACATATTTAGGTTAATAAACCTTCTTTAGCGAAATGAAGTTGGCATAAATCCATGGCGGTATAACGGCAGTGCATTTGGAAGAATTCCATAATCTTATATTTAGGTATAAAGTCGATTTTCTTGTATATACTCATTCAGCAATCGATATCGAAATGCTTCAAATCATTAGTTTAACATATTTAAGTTAATAAACCTTCTTAACCGAACTGAAGTTGGCATAAATCCATGGCGGCATAACAGCAGTGCATAATCTTATATTTAGGTATAAAGTCGATTTTCTTGCATATATGCATTTGGCAATCGATATCGAAATGCTTCAAATCATTAGTTTAACATATTTAGGTTAATAGACCTTCTTTAACGAACTGAAGTTGGCATAAATCCATGGCGGTATAACGGCAGTGCATTTGGAGGAATTCCATAATCTTATATTTAGGTATAAAGTCGATTTTCTTGTATATACTCATTTAGCTATCGATACCGAAATGCCTAAAATCATTAGTTTAACATATTTAAGTTAATTAACCTTCTTTAACATATTGAAGTTGATATAAAGCCATGGCGGCATAACGACAGTACATTTGGAAGAAATCCGTAATCTTATATTTAGGTAGAAAGTCGATTTTCTTGTATATATGCATTAAGCAATCGATTTCGAAATGCTTCAAATCATTAGTTTACCAAGTTAAGTTAATTAACCTTCTTTAACGTATTGAAGGTGATATAAAGCCATGGCGGCATAACGACAATACATTTGGAAGAATTCCGTAGTCTTATATTTATGTATAAACTCGATTTTCTTGTATATATAGACATTTAGCTATCGATTTCGAAATGCTTCAAATCATTAGTTTACCAAGTTAAGTTAATTAACCTTCTTTAACGTATCGAAGGTGATATAAAGCCATGGCGGCATAACGACAGTACATTTGGAAGAATTCCATAATCTTATATTTAGGTATAAAGTCGATTTTCTTGTATATACTCATTTAGCTATCGATACCGAAATGCCTAAAATCATTAGTTTAACATATTTAAGTTAATTAACCTTCTTTAACATATTGAAGTTGATATAAAGCCATGGCGGCATAACGACAGTACATTTGGAAAAATTCCGTAATCTTATATTTAGGTAGAAAGTCGATTTTCTTGTATATATGCATTTAGCAATCGATATCGAAATGCCTCAAATCATTAGTATAACATATTTAAGTTAATTAGCCCTCTTTATCTTACTGAAGTCTACAAAAGCCTTAACGGCATAACTCCGTTATCATATATTTAGGTATAAAGTCGATTTTCTTGTATATACACATTTAGCAGTCGTTATCGAAATTCCTCAAATCATTAGTTTAACATATTTAAGTTAATTATCCTTCTATAACATATTGAAGTTGATATAAAGCCATGGCGGCATAACGACAGTACATTTGGAAGAATTCCGTAATCTTATATTTAGGTATAAAGTCAATTTTCTTGTATATATGCATTAAGCAATCGATTTCGAAATGCTTCAAATCATTAGTTTACCAAGTTAAGTTAATTAACCTTCTTTAACGTATTGAAGGTGTTATAAAGCCATGGCGGCATAACGACAGTACATTTGGAAGAATTCCGTAATCTTATATTTAGGTATAAAATTGATTTTGTTGTATATACGCATTTAGCAATCGATATCGAAATGCTTCAAATCATTAGTTTACCAAGTTAAGTTCATTAACCTTCTTTAACGTATTGAAGGTGATATAAAGCCATGGCGGCATTACGACAGTACATTTGGAAGAATTCCGTAATCTTATATTTAGGTAGAAAGTCGATTTTCTTGTACATATGCATTAAGCAATCGATTTCGAAATGCTTCAAATAACTGGTGTAACAATCTAAGTTAATAAACCTTCTTAAACGAACTGAAGTAAACATAAAGCCATAACGGCATAACGGCAGTGCATTTAGAAGAATTAAGTAATATTATGTTTATGTATAAAGTCGATTATCTTAGATATACACATTTAGCAATCGATATCGAAATGCCTTAAATCATTAGTTTAACATATTTAAGTTAATTAGCCCTCTTTATCTTACTGAAGTCTAGAAAAGCCTTAACGGCATAAGTCCGTTATCATATATTTAGGTATAAAGTCGATTTTCTTGTATAAACACATTTAGCAATCGATATCGAAATGCCTCAAATCATTAGTTTAACATATTTAAGTTAATTATCCTTCTAAAATATAATGAAGTTGATATAAAGCCATGGCGGCATAACGACAGTACATTTGGAAGAATTCCGTAATCTCATATTTAGGTAGAAAGTCGATTTTCTTGTATATATGCATTAAGCAATCGATTTCGAAATGCTTCAAATAACTGGTGTAACATATCTAAGTTAATAAACCTTCTTAAACGAACTGAAGTTAAAATAAAGCCATAACGGCATAACGGCAGTACATTTGGAAGAATTCCGTATCTTATATTTAGGTATAAAGTCGATTTTCTTGTATATACTCATTTAGCAATCGATAGCGGAATGCCTCAAATCATTAGTTTAACATATTTAAGTTAACAAACCTACTTTAACGCACTGAAGCTAACACAAGGCCATGGCGGCATAACGGCAGTGCATGTAGAAGAATTCCGTAATCTTCTATTTAGGTATAAATTCGATTTTTTTGTATATACACATTTAGCAATCGATATCGAAATGCTTCAAATCATTAGTTTAACATATTTAAGTTAATTATCCTTCTTTAACGTATTGAAGTTGATATGAAGCCATGGCGGCATAACCACAGTACATTTGGAAGAATTCCGTAATCTTATAGTTAGGTATAAAGTCGATTTTCTTGTATATATGCATTAAGCAATCGATATCGAAAAGCTTCAAATAAGTGGTTTAGTAAAGCTTCTATAACGCACTGAAGTTAAGATAAAGCCATAACGGTATAACGGCAGTGCATTTGAAAGAATTCCGTAATCTTATATTTAGGTATTAAGTCGATTTTCTTGTATATATGCATTTAGCAATCGATTTTGAAATGCTTCAAATCATTAATTTAACATATTTAAGTTAACAAACCTACTTTAACGCACTGAAGTTAACACAAGGCCATGGCGGCATAACGGCAGTGCATGTAGAAGAAATCCGTAATCTTATATTTAGGTATAAAGTCGATTTTCTTGTATATACACATTTAGCAATCGATATCGAAATGCCTCAAATCATTAGTTTACCGTATTTAAGTTAATTAACCCCCTTTATCTTACTGAAGTCTACAAACGCCTTAACGGCATAACGGCGGTGCATGTAGAAGAATTCCGTTATCATATATTTAGGTACAAAGTCAATTTTCTTGTATATACACATTTAGCAATCGATATCGAAATGCCTCAAATCATTAGTTTAACATATTTAAGTTAATTAACCCTCTTTATCTTTCTGAAGTCTACAAACGCCGTTACGGCATAACGGCAAGGCATTTAGAAGAATTACGTAATCTTATATTTAGGTATAAAGTCGATTTTCTTGTATATACTCATTTAGCAATCGATATCGAAATGCTTCAAATCATTAGTTTAACATATTTCAGTTAATTAACCCTTTTTATTTTACTGAAGTCTACAAACATCTTAACGACATATAGGCAAAGCATTTAGAAGAATTACGTAATCTTATATTTAGGTATAAGGTCGATTTTCTTGTATATACTCATTTAGCAATCGATATCGAAATGCTTCAAATCATTAGTTTAACATATTTAAGTTAATTAACCCTCTTTATCTTAGTGAAGTCTACAAACGGCATAAAGGCAAAGTATTTAGAAGAATTACGTAATCTTATATTTAGGTATAAAGTCGATTTTGATGTATATACACATTTAGCAATCGATATCGAAATGCTTCAAATCATTAGTTTAAAATGTTTAAGCTAATTAACCTTCTTTATCTTACTGAAGTCTACAACAGCCTTAACGGCGTAACGGCAGTGCATTTAGAAGAATTCCGTTATCATATATTTAGGTACAAAGTCAATTCTCTTGTATATACACATTTAGCAATCGATATCGAAATGCCTCAAATCATTAGTTTAACATATTTAAGTTAATTAACCCTCTTTATCTTACTGAAGTCTACAAACTCCTTAACGGCAGTGCCTGTAGAAGAATTCCGTTATCACATATTTAGGTACAAAGTCAATTTTCTTGTATATACACATTTAGCAATCGATATCGAAATGCCTCAAATCATTAGTTTAACATATTTAAGTTAATTAACCCTCTTTATCTTACTGAAGTCTACAAACGCCTTAACGGCATAACGGCAGTGCGTTTAGAAGAACTCCGTAAGCTCATATTTAGGTATAAAGTCAGTTTTGTTGTATATACACATTTAGCAATCGATATCGAAATGCTTCAAATCATTAGTTTAAAATGTTTAAGCTTATTTACCTTCTTTATCTTACTGAAGTCTACAAAAGCCTTAACGGCGTAACGGCAGTGCATTTGGAAGAATTCCGTAATCCTATATTTAGGTATAAATTGCATTTTCTTGTATATACTCATTTAGCAATCGATATCGAAATGCTTCAAATCATTAGTTTAACATATTTAAGTTAGTAAACCTTCTTTAACGAACTGAAGTTGGCATAAATCCATGGCGGCATAACGGCAGTGCATTTAGAATAATTCCGTAATCTTATATTTAGGTATAAAGTCGACTTTCTTGTATATATGCATTATGCAATCGATATCGAAATGCTTCAAATAACTGGTTTAATAAAGCTTCTTTAACGCACTGAAGTTAGAATAAAGCCATAACGGTATAACGGCAGTGCATTTGGAAGAATTCCGTAATCTTATATTTAGGTATAAAGTCGATTTTTTTGTATATATGCATTTAGCAATCGATTTCGAAAATCTTCAAATCATTAGTTTAACATATTGAAGTTAATTAACCCTCTTTAACTTACTGAAGTCTAAAAACGCCTTAACGGCATAACGGCAAAACATTTAGAAGAATTACATAATCTTATAACGGGTGATTTTTTTGAGGTTAGGATTTTCATGCAGTAGTATTTGACAGATCACGTGGGATGTCAGACATGGTGTCAAAGAGAAAGATGCTCAGTATGCTTTGACATTTTATCATGAATAGACTTACTAACGAGCAACGCTTGCAAATCATTGAATTTTATTACCAAAATCAGTGTTCGGTTCGAAATGTGTTTCGCGTCCGTGTCCGATGAGCGATGAGGCTCATTTCTGGTTGAATGGCTACGTAAATAAGCAAAATTGCCGCATTTGGGGTGAAGAGCAACCAGAAGCCGTTCAAGAACTGCCCATGCATCCCGAAAAATGCACTGTTTGGTGTGGTTTGTACGCTGGTGGAATCATTGGACCGTATTTTTTCAAAGATGCTGTTGGACGCAACGTTACGGTGAATGGCGATCGCTATCGTTCGATGCTAACAAACTTTTTGTTGCCAAAAATGGAAGAACTGAACTTGGTTGACATGTGGTTTCAACAAGATGGCGCTACATGCCACACAGCTCGCGATTCTATGGCCATTTTGAGGGAAAACTTCGGACAACAATTCATCTCAAGAAATGGACCCGTAAGTTGGCCACCAAGATCATGCGATTTAACGCCTTTAGACTATTTTTTGTGGGGCTACGTCAAGTCTAAAGTCTACAGAAATAAGCCAGCAACTATTCCAGCTTTGGAAGACAACATTTCCGAAGAAATTCGGGCTATTCCGGCCGAAATGCTCGAAAAAGTTGCCCAAAATTGGACTTTCCGAATGGACCACCTAAGACGCAGCCGCGGTCAACATTTAAATGAAATTATCTTCAAAAAGTAAATGTCATGAACCAATCTAACGTTTCAAATAAAGAACCGATGAGATTTTGCAAATTTTATGCGTTTTTTTTTTTAAAAAAGTTATCAAGCTCTTAAAAAATCACCCTATATTTAGGTATAAAGTCGACTTTGTTGTGTATATGCATTTTGCGATCGATTTCGAAAATCTTAAAATCATTAGTTTAACACATGTAAGTTAATAAAGCTTCTTTAACGAACGGATGTTGGCATAAAGCCATGGCGGCATAACGGCATTGCATGTAGAAGAATGCCGTTAGCTTATATTTAGGTATAAAGTCGATTTTGTTGTATATACGCATTTAGCAATCGATATCGAAATGCTTCAAATAACTGGTTTTACATATTTAAGCTAATTAACCCTCTTTATCTTATTTAAGTTAGTTAACCTTCTTTAGCTTACTGAAGATTACATAAAGCCATAACGGTATAACGGCAGTGCATTTGGGAGAAGTTCGTAATCTTATATTTAGGTATAAAGTCGATTTTGTTGTATATACACATTTAGCAATCGACATCGAAATGCCTCAAATCATTAGTTTAACTTATTTAAGTTAATTGATCTTCTTTAACATATTAAAGTTGATATAAAACCATGGCGGCATAACGACAGTACATTTGGAAGAATTCGGTAATCTTATATTTAGGTATAAAGTCGATTTTCTTGTATATATGCATTAAGCAATCGATTTCGAAATGCTTCAAATAACTGGTGTAACATATCTAAGTTAATAAACCTTCTTTAACGAACTGAAGTTAACATAAAGCCATAACGGCATAACGGCAGTGCATTTAGAAGAATTCCGTAAGCTCATATTTAAGTATAAAGTCGATTTTGTTGTATATATGCATTTAGCAATCGATTTCGAAAATCTTCAAATCATTAGTTTAACATATTTAAGTTAATAAACCTTCTTTAACGAACAGAAGTTAACATAGAGCCATAACTGCATAACGGCAGTGCATTTAGAAGAATTCCGTAATCTTATATTTAGGTATAAATTCGATTTTTATATACACATTTAGCAATCGATATCGAAATGCTTCAAATCATTAGTTTAACATATTTAATTTAATTAACCCTCTTTATCTTACTGAAGTCTACAAACGCCTTAACGGCATAACGGCAGTGTATTTCGAAGAATTCCGTTATCATATATTTAGATATAAAGTCGATTTTCTTGTATATACACATTTAGCAATCGATATCGAAATGCCTCAAGTCATTAGATTAACATATTTAAGTTAATTAACCCTCTTTATCTTACTGAAGTCTACAAACCCCTTAACGGCATAACGGCAAAGCATTTAGAAGAATTACATACTCTTATATTTAGGTATAAAGTCGATTTTCTTGTAATACTCATTTAGTAATCGATATCGAAATGCTTTAAATCATTAGTTTGACATATTTAAGTTAACAAACCTACTTTAACGCACTGAAGTTAACACAAAGCCATCTTTAACGTATTGAAGGTGATACAAAGCCATAGCGGCATAACGACAGTACATTTGGAAGAATTGCGTAATCTTATATTTAGGTATAAAGAAGATTTTCTTGTATATATGCATTTAGCAATCGATTTCGAAAATCTTCAAATCATTAGTTTAATATATTTAAGTTAATAAACCTTCTTTAACGAACAGAAGTTAACATAGAGCCATAACTGCATAACGGCAGTGCATTTAGAAGAATTCCGTATTCTTATATTTAGGTATAAAGTCGATTTTCTTTTATATACACATTTAGAAATCGATATCGAAAGCCTCATATCATTAGTTTAACATATTTAAGTTAATTAACCCCCTTTAACTTACTGAAGTCTACAAACGCCTTAACGGCATAACGGCAGTGCATGTAGAAGAAATCCGTAATCTTTTATTTAGGTATAAATTCGATTTTTTTGTATATATACATTTAGCAATCGATATCTAAATGCATCAAATCATTAGTTTAAAATATTTAAGTTAATTAACCTTTTTTAACGTATAGAAGTTGATATAAAGCCATGGTGGCATAACGACAGTACATTTGGAAGAATTCCGTAATCATATATTTAGGTATAAAGTCGATTTTCTTGTATATATGCATTAAGCAAACGATATCGAAATGCTTCAAATAACTGGTTTAACATATTTAAGTTAATAAAGCTTCTTAAGCGCACTGAAGTTAACATAAAGCCATGGCGGCATAACGGCAGTGCATTTAGAAGAATTCCGTAATCTTATATTTAGGTATAAAGTCGATTTTCTTGTATATATGCATTAAGCAATCGATTTCGAAATGCTTCAAATAACTAGTGTAACATATCTTAGTTAATAAACCTTCTTAAACGAACTGAAGTTAACATAAAGCCATAACGGCAGTGCATTTAGAATAATTCCGTAATCTTATATTTAGGTATAAAGTCGATTTTTTTTTATATACACATTTAGCAATCGATATCGAAATGCCTCAAATCATTAGTTTAACATATTTAAGTTAATTAACCCTCTTTATCATACTGAAGTCTACAAAAGCCTTAACGGCATAACGGGAAAGCATTTAGAAGAATTACGTAATCTTATATTTAGGTATAAAGTCAATTTTCTTGTATATACTGATTTAGCAATCGATATCGAAATGCTTCAAATCATTAGTTTGACATATTTAAGTTAACAAACCTACTTTAACGCACTGAAGTTAACACAAAGCCATGGCGACATAACGGCAGTGCATGTAGAAGAAATCCGTAATCTTATATTTAGGTATAAATTCGATTTTTTTGTATATACACATTTACCATACGATATCTAAATGCATCAAATCAATAGTTTAACATATTTAAGTTAATTAACCTTTTTTAACATATTGAAGTTGATATAAAGCCATGGTGGCATAACGACAGTACATTTGGAAGAATTCCGTAATCATATTTTAGGTATAAAGTCGATTTTCTTGTATGTATGCATTAAGCAAACGATATCGAAATGCTTCAAAAAACTGGTTTAACATATTTTAAATTAATAAAGCTTCTTTAACGCACTGAAGTTAACATAAAGCCATGGCGGCATAACGGCAGTGCATTTAGAAGAATTCCGTAAGCTTATATTTAGGTGTAAAGTCGATTTTCTTGTATATATGCATTAAACAATCGATTTCGAAATGCTTTAAATAACGAGTTTAACATATCTTAGTTAATAAACCTTCTTAAACGAACTGAAGTTAACATAAAGCCATAACGGCAGTGCAATTAGAAGAATTCCGTAATCTTATATTTAGGTAGAAATTCGGTTTTCTTAAATATATGCTTAAGCAATCGATTTCGAAATGCTTCAAATAACTAGTGTAACATATCTAAGTTAATAAACCTTCTTAAACGAACTGAAGTTAACATAAAGCCATAACGGCATAACGGCAGTGCATTTGGAAGAATTCCGTAATCTAACATTTTGGTATAAAATCGATTTTGTTGTGGATATGCATTTAGCAATCGATTTCGAAAATCTTCAAATCATTAGTTTAACATATTTAAGCTAATTAACCCTCTTTATTTTACTGAAGTTAACACAAAGCCATGGCGGCATAACGGCAGTACATGTAGAAAAATTCCGTTATCTATATTTAGGAAAAAATCGATTTTCTTATAAATATGCATAAAGCAAACGACATCGAAATGCTTCAAATAACTGGTTTAACATATTTAAGTTAATAAAGCTTCTTTAACGCACTGAAGTAAACATAAAGCCGTGGCGGCATAACGGCAGTGCATTTAGAAGAATTCCGTAAGCTTATATTTAGGTATAAAGTCGATTTTCTTGTATATATGCGTTAAGCAATCGATTTCGAAATGCTTCAAATAACTAGTGTAACATATCTTAGTTAATGAACCTTCTTAAACAAACTGAAGTTAACATAAAGCCATAACGGCATAACGGCAGTGCATTTAGAAGCATTCCGTAATCTTATATGTAGGTATAAAGTCGATTTTCTTGTATATATGCATTTTAAACAATCGATTTCGAAATGCTTCAAATAACTAGTGTAACATATCTAAGTTAATAAACCTTCTAAAACGAACTGAAGTTAACACAAAGCCATAACGGCATAACGACAGTGCATTTGGAAGAGTTCCGTAATCTGATATTTAGGTATAAAGTCGATTTTGTTGTGTATATGCATTTTTGCAATCGATTTCGAAAATCTTCAAATAACTGGTTTAACATATTTAAGTTAATAAACCTTCTTTATCTTACTGAAGTTAACACAAAGCCATGGCGGCATAACGGCAGTACATGTAGAAGAATTCCGTTATCATATATTTAGGAATAAATCGATTTTCTTATAAATATGCATAAAGCAAACGACATCGAAATGCTTCAAATAACTGGTTTAACATATTTAAGTTAATAAAGCTTCTTTAACGCACTGAAGTCAACATAAAGCCGTGGCGGCATAACGGCAGTGCATTTAGAAGAATTCCGTAAGCTTATATTTAGGTATAAAGTCGATTTTCTTGTATATATGCGTTAAGCAATCGATTTCGAAATGCTTCAAATAACTAGTGTAACATATCTTAGTTAATGAACCTTCTTAAACAAACTGAAGTTAACATAAAGCCATAACGGCATAACGGCAGTGCATTTGGAAGAATTCCGTAATCTTATATTTAGGTATAAAGTCGATTTTTTTGTATATATGCATTTAGCAATCGATTTCGAAAATCTTCAAATCATTAGTTTAACATATTGAAGTTAATTAACCCTCTTTAACTTACTGAAGTCTAAAAACGCCTTAACGGCATAACGGCAAAACATTTAGAAGAATTACATAATCTTATATTTAGGTATAAAGTCGACTTTGTTGTGTATATGCATTTTGCGATCGATTTCGAAAATCTTAAAATCATTAGTTTAACACATTTAAGTTAATAAAGCTTCTTTAACGAACGGATGTTGGCATAAAGCCATGGCGGCATAACGGCATTGCATTTGGAAGAATTCCGTAATCTTATATTTAGGTATAAAGTCGATTTTGTTGTATATACACATTTAGCAATCGATATCGAGATGCTTCAACTCATTAGTTTCACATATTTAAGTTAATAAACCTTCTTTAACGGACTGAAGTTTGCATAAAGCCATGGCGGCACAACGGCAGTGCATGTAGAAGAATTCCGTTATCTTATATTTATGTATAAAGTTGATTTTCTTGTATATACACATTTAGCAATCGATGTCGAAATGCTTCAAATAACTGGTTAAATAAAGCTTCTTTAACGCACTGAAGTTAAGATAAAGCCACAATGGTATAACGGCAGTGCATTTGGAAAAATTCCGTAATCTTATATTTAGGTATTAAGTCGATTTTCTTGTATATATGCATTTAGCAATCGATTTTGAAATTCTTCAAATCATTAGTTTAACACATTTAAGTTAACAAACCTACTTTATCGCACTGAAGTTAACACAAGGCCATGGCGGCATAACGGCAGTGCATGTAGAAGAAATCCGTAATCTTATATTTAGGTAAAAAGTCGATTTTCTTGTATATACACATTTAGCAATCGATATCGAAATGCCTCAAATCATTAGTTTAACATATCTAAGTTAATTAACCCCCTTTATCTTACTGAAGTGTACAAACGCCTTAACGGCATAACGGCAGTGCATGTAGAAGAATTCCGTTATTATATATTTAGGTATAAAGTCGATTTTCTTGTATATACACATTTAGCAATCGATATCGAAATGCCTCAAATCATAAGTTTAACATATTTAAGTTAATTAACCCTCTTTATCTTACTGAAGTCTACAAACGCCTTAACGGCAGAACGGCAAAGCATTTAGAAGAATTACATAATCTTATATTTAGGTATAAAGTCGATATTGTTGTATATACACATTTAGCAATCGATATCGAAATGCTTCAAATCATTAGTTTAACATATTTAAGTTAACTAACCTTCTTTAACGTATTGAAGTTGATATAAAACCATGGCGGCAAAACGACAGTAGATTTGGAAGAATTCCGTAATCTTATATTTAGGTATAAGGTCGATTTTGTTGTATACACACATTTAGCAATCGATATCGAAATGCCATAACGGCATAACGGCAGTGTATTTAGAAGAATTCCGTTATCTTATATTTATGTATAAAGTTGATTTTCTTGTATATACACATTTAGCAATCGATGTCGAAATGCTTCAAATAACTGGTTAAATAAAGCTTCTTTAACGCACTGAAGTTAAGATAAAGCCACAATGGTATAACGGCAGTGCATTTGGAAAAATTCCGTAATCTTATATTTAGGTATTAAGTCGATTTTCTTGTATATATGCATTTAGCAATCGATTTTGAAATTCTTCAAATCATTAGTTTAACACATTTAAGTTAACAAACCTACTTTATCGCACTGAAGTTAACACAAGGCCATGGCGGCATAACGGCAGTGCATGTAGAAGAAATCCGTAATCTTATATTTAGGTAAAAAGTCGATTTTCTTGTATATACACATTTAGCAATCGATATCGAAATGCCTCAAATCATTAGTTTAACATATCTAAGTTAATTAACCCCCTTTATCTTACTGAAGTGTACAAACGCCTTAACGGCATAACGGCAGTGCATGTAGAAGAATTCCGTTATTATATATTTAGGTATAAAGTCGATTTTCTTGTATATACACATTTAGCAATCGATATCGAAATGCCTCAAATCATAAGTTTAACATATTTAAGTTAATTAACCCTCTTTATCTTACTGAAGTCTACAAACGCCTTAACGGCAGAACGGCAAAGCATTTAGAAGAATTACATAATCTTATATTTAGGTATAAAGTCGATTTTGTTGTATATACGCATTTAGCAATCGATATCGAAATGCTTCAAATAACTGGTTTTACATATTTAAGCTAATTAACCCTCTTTATCTTATTTAAGTTAGTTAACCTTCTTTAGCTTACTGAAGATTACATAAAGCCATAACGGTATAACGGCAGTGCATTTGGGAGAAGTTCGTAATCTTATATTTAGGTATAAAGTCGATTTTGTTGTATATACACATTTAGCAATCGACATCGAAATGCCTCAAATCATTAGTTTAACTTATTTAAGTTAATTGATCTTCTTTAACATATTAAAGTTGATATAAAACCATGGCGGCATAACGACAGTACATTTGGAAGAATTCGGTAATCTTATATTTAGGTATAAAGTCGATTTTCTTGTATATATGCATTAAGCAATCGATTTCGAAATGCTTCAAATAACTGGTGTAACATATCTAAGTTAATAAACCTTCTTTAACGAACTGAAGTTAACATAAAGCCATAACGGCATAACGGCAGTGCATTTAGAAGAATTCCGTAAGCTCATATTTAAGTATAAAGTCGATTTTGTTGTATATATGCATTTAGCAATCGATTTCGAAAATCTTCAAATCATTAGTTTAACATATTTAAGTTAATAAACCTTCTTTAACGAACAGAAGTTAACATAGAGCCATAACTGCATAACGGCAGTGCATTTAGAAGAATTCCGTAATCTTATATTTAGGTATAAATTCGATTTTTATATACACATTTAGCAATCGATATCGAAATGCTTCAAATCATTAGTTTAACATATTTAATTTAATTAACCCTCTTTATCTTACTGAAGTCTACAAACGCCTTAACGGCATAACGGCAGTGTATTTCGAAGAATTCCGTTATCATATATTTAGATATAAAGTCGATTTTCTTGTATATACACATTTAGCAATCGATATCGAAATGCCTCAAGTCATTAGATTAACATATTTAAGTTAATTAACCCTCTTTATCTTACTGAAGTCTACAAACCCCTTAACGGCATAACGGCAAAGCATTTAGAAGAATTACATACTCTTATATTTAGGTATAAAGTCGATTTTCTTGTAATACTCATTTAGTAATCGATATCGAAATGCTTTAAATCATTAGTTTGACATATTTAAGTTAACAAACCTACTTTAACGCACTGAAGTTAACACAAAGCCATCTTTAACGTATTGAAGGTGATACAAAGCCATAGCGGCATAACGACAGTACATTTGGAAGAATTGCGTAATCTTATATTTAGGTATAAAGAAGATTTTCTTGTATATATGCATTTAGCAATCGATTTCGAAAATCTTCAAATCATTAGTTTAATATATTTAAGTTAATAAACCTTCTTTAACGAACAGAAGTTAACATAGAGCCATAACTGCATAACGGCAGTGCATTTAGAAGAATTCCGTATTCTTATATTTAGGTATAAAGTCGATTTTCTTTTATATACACATTTAGCAATCGATATCGAAATGCCTCATATCATTAGTTTAACATATTTAAGTTAATTAACCCCCTTTAACTTACTGAAGTCTACAAACGCCTTAACGGCATAACGGCAGTGCATGTAGAAGAAATCCGTAATCTTATATTTAGGTATAAATTCGATTTTTTTGTATATATACATTTAGCAATCGATATCTAAATGCATCAAATCATTAGTTTAACATATTTAAGTTAATTAACCTTTTTTAACGTATAGAAGTTGATATAAAGCCATGGTGGCATAACGACAGTACATTTGGAAGAATTCCGTAATCATATATTTAGGTATAAAGTCGATTTTCTTGTATATATGCATTAAGCAAACGATATCGAAATGCTTCAAATAACTGGTTTAACATATTTAAGTTAATAAAGCTTCTTAAGCGCACTGAAGTTAACATAAAGCCATGGCGGCATAACGGCAGTGCATTTAGAAGAATTCCGTAATCTTATATTTAGGTATAAAGTCGATTTTCTTGTATATATGCATTAAGCAATCGATTTCGAAATGCTTCAAATAACTAGTGTAACATATCTTAGTTAATAAACCTTCTTAAACGAACTGAAGTTAACATAAAGCCATAACGGCAGTGCATTTAGAATAATTCCGTAATCTTATATTTAGGTATAAAGTCGATTTTCTTTTATATACACATTTAGCAATCGATATCGAAATGCCTCAAATCATTAGTTTAACATATTTAAGTTAATTAACCCTCTTTATCATACTGAAGTCTACAAACGCCTTAACGGCATAACGGCAAAGCATTTAGAAGAATTACGTAATCTTATATTTAGGTATAAAGTCAATTTTCTTGTATATACTGATTTAGCAATCGATATCGAAATGCTTCAAATCATTAGTTTGACATATTTAAGTTAACAAACCTACTTTAACGCACTGAAGTTAACACAAAGCCATGGCGACATAACGGCAGTGCATGTAGAAGAAATCCGTAATCTTATATTTAGGTATAAATTCGATTTTTTTGTATATACACATTTACCATACGATATCTAAATGCATCAAATCAATAGTTTAACATATTTAAGTTAATTAACCTTTTTTAACATATTGAAGTTGATATAAAGCCATGGTGGCATAACGACAGTACATTTGGAAGAATTCCGTAATCATATATTTAGGTATAAAGTCGATTTTCTTGTATGTATGCATTAAGCAAACGATATCGAAATGCTTCAAAAAACTGGTTTAACATATTTAAGTTAATAAAGCTTCTTTAACGCACTGAAGTTAACATAAAGCCATGGCGGCAGTGCAATTAGAAGAATTCCGTAATCTTATATTTAGGTAGAAATTCGGTTTTCTTAAATATATGCATTAAGCAATCGATTTCGAAATGCTTCAAATAACTAGTGTAACATATCTAAGTTAATAAACCTTCTTAAACGAACTGAAGTTAACATAAAGCCATAACGGCATAACGGCAGTGCATTTGGAAGAATTCCGTAATCTAACATTTTGGTATAAAGTCGATTTTGTTGTGGATATGCATTTAGCAATCGATTTCGAAAATCTTCAAATCATTAGTTTAACATATTTAAGCTAATTAACCCTCTTTATTTTACTGAAGTTAACACAAAGCCATGGCGGCATAACGGCAGTACATGTAGAAGAATTCCGTTATCATATATTTAGGAATAAATCGATTTTCTTATAAATATGCATAAAGCAAACGACATCGAAATGCTTCAAATAACTGGTTTAACATATTTAAGTTAATAAAGCTTCTTTAACGCACTGAAGTCAACATAAAGCCGTGGCGGCATAACGGCAGTGCATTTAGAAGAATTCCGTAAGCTTATATTTAGGTATAAAGTCGATTTTCTTGTATATATGCGTTAAGCAAACGATTTCGAAATGCTTCAAATAACTAGTGTAACATATCTTAGTTAATGAACCTTCTTAAACAAACTGAAGTTAACATAAAGCCATAACGGCATAACGGCAGTGCATTTAGAAGCATTCCGTAATCTTATATGTAGGTATAAAGTCGATTTTCTTGTATATATGCATTAAGCAATCGATTTCGAAATGCTTCAAATAACTAGTGTAACATATCTAAGTTAATAAACCTTCTAAAACGAACTGAAGTTAACACAAAGCCATAACGGCATAACGACAGTGCATTTGGAAGAGTTCCGTAATCTGATATTTAGGTATAAAGTCGATTTTGTTGTGTATATGCATTTAGCAATCGATTTCGAAAATCTTCAAATAACTGGTTTAACATATTTAAGTTAATAAACCTTCTTTATCTTACTGAAGTCTACAAACGCCTTCACGGCATAACGGCAAAGCATTTAGAAGAATTACGTAATCTTATATTTAGGTATAAAGTCGATTTTGTTGTATATACTCATTTAGCAATCGAAACCGAAATGCTACAAATCATTAGTTTAACATATTTAAGTTAATTAACCCTCTTTATCTTACTGAAGTCTACAACCGCCTTAACGGCATAACGGCAAAGCATTTAGAAGAATTACGTAATCTTATATTTAGGTATAAAGTCGATTTTGTTGTATATACTCATTTAGCAATCGAAATCGAAATGCTTCAAATCATTAGTTTAACATATTTAAGCTAATTAACCCTCTTTATCTTACTAAAGTCTACAAACGCCTTAACGGCATAACGGGAAAGCATTTAGAAGAATTCCGTAATCTTATATTTAGGTATAAAGTCGATTTTCTTGTATACACTCATTTAGAAATCGATATCGAAATGCTTAAAATCATTAGTTTGAAATATTTAAGTTAACAAACCTACCTTAACGAACTGAAGTTAACACAAAGCCATGGCGGCATAACGGCAGTGCATATAGAAGAATTCCGTAATTTTCTATTTAAGTATAAAGTCGATTTTCTTGTATATACACATTTAGCAATCGTTATCGAAATGCCTCTAATCATTAGTTTAATATATTTAAGTTAATTAACCCCCTTTATCTTACTGAAGTCTACAAACGCCTTAACGGCATAACGGCAGTGCATGCAGAAGAATTCTGTTATCATGTATTTAGGTATAAAGTCGATTTTCGTGTATACACACATTTAGCAATCGATATCGGAATGCCTTAAATCATTAGTTTAACATATTTAAGTTAATTAATCCTCTCTATCTTACTGAAGTCTACAAACGCCTTAACGGCATTAAGGCAAAGCATTTAGAAGAATTACGTAATCTTATATTTAGGTATAAAGTCCATTTTCTTGTATATACACATTTAGCAATCGATATCGAAATGCTTCAAATATTAGTTTAACATATTTAAGATAATTAACCCTCTTTATCTTACTGAAGTCTACAAACGCCTTAACGGCATAACGGCAAAGCATTTAGAAGAATTACGTAATCTTATATTTAGGTATAAAGTCCATTTTCTTGTATATACACATTTAGCAATCGAAATCGAAATGCTTCAAATCATTAGTTTAACATATTTAAGTTAACTTACCCTCTGTATCTTACTGAAGTCTACAAACATCTTAACGGCATAACGGCAAAGCATTTAGAAGAATTACGTAATCTTATATTTAGGTATAAAGTCGCTTTTCTTGTATATACTCATTTAGCAATCGATATCGAAATGCTTCAAATCATTAGTTCAACATATTTAAGTTAATAAACCTTCTTAAACGAACTGAAGTTGGCATAAATCCATGGCGGCATAGCGGCGGTGCATTTATAATAATTCCGTAATCTTATGTTTAGGTATAAAGTCGATTTTCTTGTATATACGCATTTAGCAATCGATATCGAAATGCTTCAAATCATTAGTTTAACATATTTAAGTTAATTAACCTTCTTTATCTTAAGGAAGTTTACATAAAGCCATAACGGTATAACGGCAGAGCATTTGGGAGAATTTCGTAATCTTATATTTAGGTATAAAGTCGATTTTCTTGTATATGTGCATTAAGCAATCGATTTCTAAATGCTTCTAATAACTGGTGTAATATATATAAGTTAATAAACCATCTTTAACGAACTGAAATTAACATAAAGCCATAACGGTATAACGGCAGTGCATTTGGAATAATTCCGTAATCTTATATTTAGGTATAAAGTCGATTTTGTTGTATATACGCATTTAGCAATCGATATTAAAATGCTTCAAATCATTAGCTTAACAAGTTAAGTTAATTAACCTTCTTTGACTTATTGAGGTGATATAAAGCCATAGCGGCATAACGACAGTACATTTGGAAGAAATCCTTAATCTTACAGTTAGGTATAAAGAAGATTTTTTTGTATATATGCATTTAGCAACCGATTTCGAAAATCTTCGAATCATTAGTTTAACATATTTAAGTTAATAAACCTTCTTTAACGAACAGAAGTTAACATAAAGCCATAACTGCATAACGGCAGTGCATTTGAAAATTCCGTAATCTTATATTTAGGTATAAAGTCGATTTTCTTGTAATACTCATTTAGCAATCGATATCTAAACTCAAATCATTAGTTTAACATATTTAAGTTAATTAACCCTCTTTACTTACTGAAGTCTAAAACGCTTAACGGCATAACGCAAACTTTAGAAGAATTCGTAATCTTATATTTAGGTATAAATCGATTTTCTTGTATATATGCATTAAGCAATCGATTTCGAAATGCTTCAAATAATTTAACATATCTAAGTTAATAAACCTTCTTTAACGAACGAAGTTAACATAAAGCCATAACGAATAACGGCAGTGCATTTAGAAGAATTCCGTAACTTATTTTAGGTATAAAGTCGATTTTCTTGTATATACGCAATTAGCAATCGATATCGAAATGCTTCAAATCATTAGTTTAACATATTTAAGTTAATTAACCTTCTTTATCTTACTGAAGTTTACATAAAGCCATAACGGTATAACGGCAGTGCATTTGGGAGAATTTCGTAATCTTATATTTAGGTATAAAGTCGATTTTCTTGTATATGTGCATTAAGCAATCAATTTCTAAATGCTTCTAATAACTGGTGTAATATATCTAAGTTAATAAACCTTCTTTAACGAACTGAAATTAACATAAAGCCATAACGGTATAACGGCAGTGCATTTGGAATAATTCCGTAATCTTATATTTAGGTATAAAGTCGATTTTGTTGTACATACGCATTTAGCAATCGATATTAAAATGCTTCAAATCATTAGCTTAACAAGTTAAGTTAATTAACCTTCTTTGACTTATTGAGGTGATATAAAGCCATAGCGGCATAACGACAGTACATTTGGAAGAAATCCTTAATCTTATATTTAGGTATAAAAAAGATTTTTTTGTATATATGCATTTAGCAACCGATTTCGAAAATCTTCGAATCATTAGTTTAACATATTTATGTTAATAAACCTTCTTTAAAGAACAGAAGTTAACATAAAGCCATAACTGCATAACGGCAGTGCATTTAGAAGAATTCCGTAATCTTATATTTAGGTATAAAGTCGATTTTCTTGTATATACGCATTTAGCAATCGATATCGAAATGCCTCAAATCATTAGTTTAACATATTTAAGTTAATTAATCTTCTTTAAAATATTGAAGTTTACATAAAGCCATAACGGTATAACGGCAGTACATTTGGAAGAATTCCGTAATCTTATATTTAGGTATAAAGTCGATTTTCTTGTATATATGCATTAAGCAATCGATTTCGAAATGCTTCTAATAACTGGTGTAACATATCTAAGTCAATAAACCTTCTTTAACGAACTGAAGTTAACATAAAGCCATAACGGCATAACGGCAGTGCATTTAGAATAATTCCGTAAGCTCATATTTAAGTATAAAGTCGATTTTGTTGTATATACTCATTTAGCAATCGATTTCGAAAATCTTCGAATCATTAGTTTAACATATTTATGTTAATAAACCTTCTTTAAAGAACAGAAGTTAACATAAAGCCATAACTGCATAACGGCAGTGCATTTAGAAGAATTCCGTAATCTTATATTTAGGTATAAAGTCGATTTTCTTGTATATACGCATCTAGCAATCGATATCGAAATGCCTCAAATAATTAGTTTAACATATTTAAGTTAATTAACCCTCTTTATCTTACTGAAGTCTACAAACGCCTTAACGGCATAACGGCAAAGCGTTTAGAAGAATTACGTAATCTTATATTTAGGTATAAAGTCGATTTTCTTGTATATACTGATTTAGCAATTGATATCGAAATGCTTCAAATCATTAGTTTAACATATTAAAGCTAATTAACCCTCTTTATCTTACTAAAGTCTACAAAAGCCTTAACGGCGTAACGGCAGTGCATTTGGAAGAATACCGTAATCTTATATTAAGGTATGAAGTCGATTTTGTTGTATATACACATTTAGCAATCGATATCGAAATGCCTCAAATCATTAGTTTAACTTATTTAAGGTAATTAACCTTCTTTAACATATTGAAGTTGATATAAAGCCATGGCGGCATAACGACAGTACATTTGGAAGAATTCCGTAATCTTATATTTAGGTATAAAGTCGATTTTCTTGTATATATGCATTAAGCAATCGATTTCGAAATGCTTCAAATAACTGGTGTAACATATCTAAGTTAATAAACCTTCTTTAACGAACTGAAGTTAACATAAAGCCATAACGAAATAACGGCAGTGCATTTAGAAGAATTCCGTAAGCTTATATTTAGGTATAAAGTCGATTTTGTTGTATATACACATTTAGCAATCGATATCGAAATGCCTCAAATCATTAGTTTAACATATTTAAGTTAATTAATCTTCTTTAATATATTGAAGTTGATATAAAGCCATGGCGGCATAACGACAGTACATTTGGAAGAATTCCGTAATCTTATATTTAGGTATAAAGTCGATTTTCTTGTATATATGCATTAAGCAATCGATTTAGAAATGCTTCTAATAACTGGTGTAACATATCTAAGTTAATAAACCTTCTTTAACGAACTGAAGTTAACATAAAGCCATAACGGCATAACGGCAGTGTATTTAGAAGAATTCCGTAAGCTCATATTTAAGTATAAAGTCGATTTTGTTGTATATACTCATTTAGCAATCGATTTCGAAATGCTTCAAATCATTAGTTTAACATATTTAAGTTAATAAACCTTCTTTAACGAACAGAAGTTAACATAGAGCCATAACAGCATAACGGCAGTGCATTTAGAAGAATTCCGTAATCTTATATTTAGGTATAAAGTCGATTTTCTTTTGTATACACATTTAGCAATCGATATCGAAATGCCTCAAATCATTAGTTTAACATATTTAAGTTAATTAACCCCCTTTATCTTACTGAAGTCTACAAACGCCTTAAGGGCATAACGGCAGTGTATTTCGAAGAATTCCGTTATCATATATTTAGGTATAAAGTCGATTTTCTTGTATATACACATTTAGCAATCGATATCGAAATGCCTCAAGTCAGTAGTTTAACATATTTAAGTTAATTAACCCTCTTTATCTTACTGAAGTCTACAAACACCTTAACGGCATAACGGCAAAGCATTTTGAAGAACTACATACTCTTATATTTAGGTATAAAGTCGATTTTCTAGTATATACTCATTAAGCAATCGATATCGAAATGCTTTAAATCATTAGTTTGACATATTTAAGTTAACAAACCTACTTTAACGCACTGAAGTTAACACAAAGCCATCTTTAACGTATTGAAGGTGATATAAAGCCATAACGGCATAACGACAGTACATTTGGAAGAATTCCGTAATCTTATATTTAGGTATAAAGAAGATTTTCTTGTATATATGCATTTAGCAATCGATTTCAAAAATCTTCAAATCATTAGTTTAACATATTTAAGTTAATAAACCTTCTTTAACGAACAGAAGTTAACATAGAGCCATAACTGCATAACGGCAGTGCATTTAGAAGAATTCCGTAATCTTATATTTAGGTATAAAGTCGATTTTCTTTTATATACACATTTAGCAATCGATATCGAAATGCCTCAAATCATTAGTTTAACATATTTAAGTTAATTAACCCCCTTTATCTTACTGAAGTCTACAAACGCCTTAACGGCATAACGGCAGTGCATGTAGAAGAAATCCGTAATCTTATATTTAGGCATAAATTCGATTTTTTTGTATATATACATTTAGCAATCGATATTTAAATGCATCAAATCAATAGTTTAACATATTTAAGTTAACTTACCTTTTTTAACGTATTGAAGTTGATATAAAGCCTTGGTGGCATAACGACAGTACATTTGGAAGAATTCCGTAATCATATATTTAGGTATAAAGTCGATTTTCTTGTATATATGCATTAAGCAAACGATACCGAAATGCTTCAAATAACTGGTTTAACATATTTAAGTTAATAAAGCTTCTTAAGCGCACTGAAGTTAACATAAAGCCATGGCGGCATAACGGCAGTGCATTTAGAAGAATTCCGTTATCATATATTTAGGTATAAAGTCGATTTTCTTGTATATATGCATTACGCAATCGATTTCGAAATGCTTCAAATAACTAGTTTAACATACCTTAGTTAATAAACCTTCTTAAACGAACTGAAGTTAACATAAAGCCATAACGGCAGTGCATTTAGAAGAATTCCGTAATCTTATATTTAGGTATAAAGTCGATTTTCTTTTATGTGCACATTTAGCAATCGATATCGAAATGCCTCAAATCATTAGTTTAACATATTTAAGTTAATTAATCCTCTTTATCATACTAAAGTCTACAAACGCCTTAACGGCATAATGGCAAAGCTTTTAGAAGAATTACGTAATCTTATATTTAGGTATAAAGTCAATTTTCTTGTATATACTGATTTAGCAATCGATATCGAAATGCTTCAAATCATAAGTTTGACATATTTAAGTTAACAAACCTACTTTAACGCACTGAAGTTAACACAAAGCCATGGCGACATAACGGCAGTGCATGTAGAAGAAATCCGTAATCTTATATTTAGGTATAAATTCGATTTTTTTTGTATATACACATTAAGCAATCGATATTTAAATGCATCAAATCAATAGTTTAACATATTTAAGTTAACTAACCTTTTTTAACGTATTGAAGTTGATATAAAGCCATGGTGGCATAACGACAGTACATTTGGAAGAATTCCGTAATCTTATATTTAGGCATAAATTCGATTTTTTTGTATATATACATTAAGACATCGATATCTAAATGCATCAAATCATTAGTTTAACATATTTAAGTTAATTAATCTTTTTAACGTATTGAAGTTGATATAAAGCCATGGTGGCATAACGACAGTACATTTGGAAGAATTCCGTAATCATATATTTAGGTATAAAGTCGATTTTCTTGTATATATGCATTAAGCAAACGATACCGAAATGCTTCAAATAACTGGTTTAACATATTTAAGTTAATAAAGTCAATTTTTTTGTATATACTGATTTAGCAATCGATATCGAAATGCTTCAAATCATTAGTTTGACATATTTAAGTTAACAAACCTACTTTAACGCACTGAAGTTAACACAAAGCCATGGGGACATAACGGCCGTGCATGTAGAAGAAATCCGTAATCTTATATTTAGGTATAAATTCGATTTTTTTGTATATACACATTTAGCAATCGATATTTAAATGCACCAAATCAATAGTTTAACATATTTAAGTTAACTAACCTTTTTTAACGTATTGAAGTTGATATAAAGCCTTGGTGGCATAACGACAGTACATTTGGAAGAATTCCGTAATCATATATTTAGGTATAAAGTCGATTTCCTTGTATGTATGCATTAAGCAAAGGATATCGAAATGCTTTAAATAACTGGTTTAACATATTTAAGTTAATAAAGCTTTTTTAACGCACTGAAGTTAACATAAAGCCATGGCGGCATAACGGCAGTGCATTTAGAAGAATTCCGTAAGCTTATATCTAGATGTAAAGTCGATTTTCATGTATATATGCATTAAACAATCGATTTCGAAATGCTTCAAATAACGAGTGTAACATATCTTAGTTAATAAACCTTCTTAAACGAACTGAAGTTAACATAAAGCCATAACGGCATAACGGCAGTGCATTTGGAAGAATTCCGTAATCTGATATTTAGGTATAAAGTCGATTTTGTTGTGTATATGCATTTAGCAATCGATTTCGAAAATCTGCAAATCATTAGTTTAACATATTTAAGATAATAAAGCTTCTTTAACGCACTGAAGTTAACACAAAGCCATGGCGGCATAACGGCAGTTCATGTAGAAGAATTCCGTAATCTTATATTTAGGTATTAAGTCGATTTTCTGGTATATATGCGTTAAGCAAATGATTTCGAAATGCTTCAAATAACTAGTGTAACATATCTTAGTTAATGAACCTTCTTAAACAAACTGAAGTTAACATAAAGCCATAACGGCATAACGGCAGTGCATTTAGAAGCATTCCGTAATCTTATATGTAGGTATAAAATCGATTTTCTTGTATATATGCATTAAGCAATCGATTTCGAAATGCTTCAAATAACTAGTGTAACATATCTAAGTTAATAAACCTTCTTAAACGAACTGAAGTTAACATAAAGCCATAACGGCATAACGGCAGTGCATTTGGAAGAATTCCGTAATCTGATATTTAGGTATAAAGTCGATTTTGTTGTGTATATGCATTTAGCATTCGATTTCGAAAATCTTCAAATCATTAGTTTAACATATTTAAGTTAATAAACCTTCTTTAACTAACTAAAGTTAACATAAAGCCGTAACGGTATAACGGCAGTGCATTTGGAAGATTTCCGTAACCTTATGTTTATGTATAAAGTCGATTTTCTTTATATATGCGTTAAGCAATCGATTTCGAAATGCTTCAAATAACTAGTGTAACATATCTTAGTTAATGAACCTTCTTAAACAAACTGAAGTTAACATAAAGCCATAACGGCATAACGGCAGTGCATTTAGAAGCATTCTGTAAACTAATATGTAGGTATGAAGTAGATTTTCTTATATATATGCATTAAGCAATCGATTTCGATATCGAAATGCTTCAAATCATTAGTTTGACATATTTAAGTTAACAAACCTACCTTAACGCACTGAAGTTAACACAAAGCCATGGCGACATAACGGCAGTTCATGTAGAAGAATTCCGTAATTTTCTATTTAAGTATAAAGTCGATTTTCTTGTATATACACATTTAGCAATCGATATCGAAATCCCTCAAATCATTAGTTTAACATATTAAAGCTAATTAACCCTCTTTATCTTACTAAAGTCTGCAAATCCTTAACGGCGTAACGGCAGTGCATTTGGAAGAATTCCGTAATCTTATATTAAGGTATAAAGTCGATTTTGTTGTATATACACATTTAGCAATCGATTCGAAATCCTCAAATCATTAGTTTAACATATTTAAGGTAATAAAGCTTCTTTAACGCACTGAAATAACATAAAGCCATGGCGGCATAACGGCAGTCATTTAGAAGAATTCCGTAATCTTATATTTAGGTATAAAGTCGATTTTCTGGTATATATGCGTTAAGCAAATGATTTCGAAATGCTTCAAATAACTAGTGTAACATATCTTAGTTAATGAACCTTCTTAAACAAACTGAAGTTAACATAAAGCCATAACGGCATAACGGCAGTGCATTTAGAAGCATTCCGTAATCTTATATGTAGGTATAAAATCGATTTTCTTGTATATATGCATTAAGCAATCGATTTCGAAATGCTTCAAATAACTAGTGTAACATATCTAAGTTAATAAACCTTCTTAAACGAACTGAAGTTAACATAAAGCCATAACGGCATAACGGCAGTGCATTTGGAAGAATTCCGTAATCTGATATTTAGGTATAAAGTCGATTTTGTTGTGTATATGCATTTAGCATTCGATTTCGAAAATCTTCAAATCATTAGTTTAACATATTTAAGTTAATAAACCTTCTTTAACTAACTAAAGTTAACATAAAGCCGTAACGGTATAACGGCAGTGCATTTGGAAGATTTCCGTAACCTTATGTTTATGTATAAAGTCGATTTTCTTTATATATGCGTTAAGCAATCGATTTCGAAATGCTTCAAATAACTAGTGTAACATATCTTAGTTAATGAACCTTCTTAAACAAACTGAAGTTAACATAAAGCCATAACGGCATAACGGCAGTGCATTTAGAAGCATTCTGTAAACTAATATGTAGGTATGAAGTAGATTTTCTTATATATATGCATTAAGCAATCGATTTCGATATCGAAATGCTTCAAATCATTAGTTTGACATATTTAAGTTAACAAACCTACCTTAACGCACTGAAGTTAACACAAAGCCATGGCGACATAACGGCAGTTCATGTAGAAGAATTCCGTAATTTTCTATTTAAGTATAAAGTCGATTTTCTTGTATATACACATTTAGCAATCGATATCGAAATCCCTCAAATCATTAGTTTAACATATTAAAGCTAATTAACCCTCTTTATCTTACTAAAGTCTGCAAATCCTTAACGGCGTAACGGCAGTGCATTTGGAAGAATTCCGTAATCTTATATTAAGGTATAAAGTCGATTTTGTTGTATATACACATTTAGCAATCGATATCGAAACGCCTCAAATCATTAGTTTAACTTAATTAAGGTAATTAACCTTCTTTAACATATTGAAAATGATATAAAGCCATGGCGCCATAACGACAGTACATTTGGAAGAATTCCGTAATCTGATATTTAGGTATAAAGTCGATTTTCTTGTATATATGCATTAAGCAATCGATTTCGAAATGCTTCAAATAACTGGTGTAGCATATCTAAGTTAATAAACCTTCTTTAACGAACTGAAGTTAACATAAAGCCATAACGGCATAACGGCAGTGCATTTAGAAGAATTCCGTAATCTTATATTTAGGTATAAAGTCGATTTTCTTGTATATATGCATTAAGCAATCGATTTCGAAATGCTTCTAATAACTGGTGTAACATATCTAAGTTAATAAACCTTCTTTAACGAACTGAAGTTAACATAAAGCCATAACGGCATAACGGCAGTGCATTTAGAAGAATTCCGTAAGCTCATATTTAAGTATAAAGTCGATTTTGTTGTATATACTCATTTAGCAATCGATTTCGAAATGCTTCAAATCATTAGTTTAACATATTTAAGTTAATAAACCTTCTTTAACGAACAGAAGTTAACATAGAGCCATAACTGCATAACGGCAGTGCATTTAGAAGAATTCCGTAATCTTATATTTAGGTATAAAGTCGATTTTCTTTTATATACACATTTAGCAATCGATATCGAAATGCCTCAAATCATTAGTTTAACATATTTAAGTTAATTAACCCCCTTTATCTTACTGAAGTCTACAAACACCTTAACGGCATAACGGCAAAGCATTTAGAAGAACTACATATTCTTATATTTAGGTATAAAGTCGATTTTCTAGTATATACTCATTAAGCAATCGATATCGAAATGCTTTAAATCATTAGTTTGACATATTTAAGTTAACAAACCTACTTTAACGCACTGAAGTTAACACAAAGCCATCTTTAACGTATTGAAGGTGATATAAAGCCATAACGGCATAACGACAGTACATTTGAAAGAATTCTTAATCTTATATTTAGGCATAAATTCGATTTTTTTGTATATATACATTTAGCAATCGATATCTAAATGCATCAAATCATTAGTTTAACATATTTAAGTTAATTAACCTTTTTAACGTATTGAAGTTGATATAAAGCCATGCTGGCATAACGACAGTACATTTGGAAGAATTCCGTAATCATATATTTAGGTATAAAGTCGATTTTCTTGTATATATGCATTAAGCAAACGAGACCGAAATGCTTCAAATAACTGGTTTAACATATTTAAGTTAATAAAGCTTCTTAAGCGCACTGAAGTTAACATAAAGCCATGGCGGCATAACGGCAGTGCATTTAGAAGAATTCCGTTATCATATATTTAGGTATAAAGTCGATTTTCTTGTATATATGCATTAAGCAATCGATTTCGAAATGCTTCAAATAACTAGTGTAACATATCTTAGTTAATAAACCTTCTTAAACGAACTGAAGTTAACATAAAGCCATAACGGCAGTGCATTTAGAAGAATTCCGTAATCTTATATTTAGGTATAAAGTCGATTTAATTTTATATACACATTTAGCAATCGATATCGAAATGCCTCAAATCATTAGTTTAACATATTTAAGTTAATTAACCCTCTTTATCATACTGAAGTCTACAAACGCCTTAACGGCATAATGGCAGTGCATGCAGAAGAATTACGTAATCTTATATTTAGGTATAAAGTCGATTTTCTTGTAAATACTCATTTAGCAATCGATATCGAAATGCTTCAAATATTATTTTAACATATTTAAGTTAACAAACCTACTTTAACGCACTGAAGTTAACACAAAGCCATGGCGGCATAAAGGCAGTGCATGTAGAAGAATTCCGTTATCATATATTTAGGTATAAAGTCGATTTTCTTGTATATATACATTTAGCAATCGATATCGAAATGCCTCAAATCATTAGTTTAACATATTTAAGTTAATTAACCCTGTCTATCTTACTGAAGTCTACAAACGCCTTAACGGCATAACGGCAAAGCATTTAGAAGAATTACATAATCTTATATTTAGGTATAAAGTCGATTCTCTTGTATATACTCATTTAGCAATCGAAATCGAAATGCTTTAAATCATTAGTTTAACATATTTAAGATAATTAACCCTCTTTATCTTACTGAAGTCTACAAACGCCCTAAAGGCATAACGGCAAAACATTTAGAAGAATTACGTAATCTTATATTTAGGTATAAAGTCCATTTTCTTGTATATACACATTTAGCAATCGAAATCGAAATGCTTCAAATCATTAGTTTAACATATTTAAGTTAACTAACCCTCTGCATCTTACTGAAGTCTACAAACATCTTAACGGCATAACGGCAAAGCATTTAGAAGAATTACGTAATCTAATATTTAGGTATAAAGTCGATTCTCTTGTATATACTCATTTAGCAATCGAAATCTAAATGCTTTAAATCATTAGTTTAACATATTTAAGATAATTAACCCTCTTTATCTTACTGAAGTCTACAAACGCCTTAACGGCAAAACGGCAAAACATTTAGAAGAATTACGTAATCTTATATTTAGGTATAAAGTCGCTTTTCTTGTATATACTCATTTAGCAATCGATATAGAAATGCTTCAAATCATTAGTTTAACATATTTAAGTTAATGAACCTTTTTTAACGTATTGAAGTTGATATAAAGCCATGGCGACAGTACATTTGGAAGAATTACGTAACCATATATTTAGGTATAAAGTCGATTTCCTTGTATGTATGCATTAAGCAAAGGATATCGAAATGCTTTAAATAACTGGTTTAACATATTTAAGTTAATAAAGCTTTTTTAACGCACTGAAGTTAACATAAAGCCATGCGGCATAACGGCAGTGCATTTAGAAGAATTCCGTAAGCTTATATCTAGATGTAAAGTCGATTTTCATGTATATATGCATTAAACAATCGATTTCGAAATGCTTCAAATAACGAGTGTAACATATTTTAGTTAATAAACCTTCTTAAACGAACTGAAGTTAACATAAAGCCATAACGGCAGTGCATTTAGAAGAATTCCGTAATCTTATATTTAGGTAGAAAGTCGATTTTCTTGTATATATGCATTAAGCAATCGATTTCGAAATGCTTCAAATAACTAGTGTAACATATCTAAGTTAATAAACCTTCTTAAACGAACTGAAGTTAACATAAAGCCATAACGGCATAACGGCAGTGCATTTGGAAGAATTCCGTAATCTAACATTTAGGTATAAAGTCGATTTTGTTGTGTATATGCATTTAGCAATCGATTTCGAAAATCTTCAAATCATTAGTTTAACAGTTTAACGAGTGTAACATATTTTAGTTAATAAACCTTCTTAAACGAACTGAAGTTAACATAAAGCCATAACGGCAGTGCATTTAGAAGCATTCCGTAATCTTATATGTAGGTATAAAATCGATTTTCTTGTATATATGCATTAAGCAATCGATTTCGAAATGCTTCAAATAACTAGTGTAACATATCTAAGTTAATAAACCTTCTTGAACGAACTGAAGTTAACATAAAGCCACAACGACATAACGGCAGTGCATTTGGAAGAATTCCGTAATCTGATATTTAGGTATAAAGTCGATTTTGTTGTGTATATACCGATTTAGCAATCGATATCGAAATGCTTCAAATCATTAGTTTGACATATTTAAGTTAATAAACCTTCTTTAACTAACTGAAGTTAACATAAAGCCGTAACGGTATAACGGCAGTGCATTTGGAAGATTTCCGTAATCTTATATTTATGTATAAAGTCGATTTTCTTGTATATATGCGTTAAGCAATCGATTTCGAAATGCTTCAAATAACTAGTGTAACATATCTTAGTTAATGAACCTTCTTAAACGCACTGAAGTTAACATAAAGCCATGGCGGCATAACGGCAGTGCATTTAGAAGAATTCCGTAAGCTTATATTTAGGTATAAAGTCGATTTTGTTATATATACACATTTAGCAATCGATATCTAAATGCTTCAAATCATTAGTTTAACATATTTAAGTTAATTAACCATTTTTAACGTATTTAAGTTGATATAAAGCCATGGTGGCATTACGACAGTACATTTGGAAGAGTTCCGTTTTCTTATATTTAGGTATAAAGTCGATTTTCTTGTACATATGCATTAAGCAATCGATAACGAAATGCCTCAAATAATTAGTTTAACATATTTAAGTTAATTAACCCACTTTATCTTACTGGAGTCTACAAACACCTTAACGGCATAACGGCAAAGCATTTAGAAGAATTACGTAATCTTATATTTAGGTATAAAGTCGATTCTCTTGTATATACTCATTTAGCAATCGATATCGAAATGCCTCAAGTCAGTAGTTTAACATATTTAAGTTAGTTAACCCTCTTTATCTTACTGAAGTCTACAAACACCTTAACGGCATAACGGCAAAGCATTTAGAAGAACTACATACTCTTATATTTAGGTATAAAGTCGATTTTCTAGTATATACTCATTAAGCAATCGATATCGAAATGCTTCAAGTCATTAGTTTGACATATTTAAGTTAACAAACCTACCTTAACGCACTGAAGTTAACACAAAGCCATGGCGGTATAACGGCAGTGCATGTAGAAGAATTCCGTAATTTTCTATTTAAGTATAAAGTCGATTTTCTTGTATATACACATTTAGCAATCGATATCGAAATGCCTCAAATAATTAGTTTAACATATTTAAGTTAATTAACCCTCTTTATCTTACTGAAGTCTACAAACACCTTAACGGCATAACGGCAAAGCATTTAGAAGAATTACGTAATCTTATATTTAGGTATAAAGTCGATTTTGTTGTATATACTCATTTAGCAATCGAAATCGAAATGCTTCAAATCATTAGTTTAACATATTTAAGCTAATTAACCCTCTTTATCTTACTAAAGTCTACAAACGCCTTAACGGCATAACGGCAAAGCATTTAAAAGAATTACGTAATCTTATATTTAGGTATAAAGTTGATTTTCTTGTATACACTCATTTAGCCATCGATATCGAAATGCTTCAAGTCATTAGTTTGACATATTTAAGTTAACAAACCTACCTTAACGCACTGAAGTTTACACAAAGCCATGGCGGCATAACGGCAGTGCATGTAGAAGAATTCCGTAATTTTCTATTTAAGTATAAAGTCGATTTTCTTGTATATACACATTTAGCAATCGATATCGAAATGCTTCAAATATTATTTTAACATATTTAAGTTAACAAACCTACTTTAACGCACTGAAGTTAACACAAAGCCATGGCGGCATAAAGGCAGTGCATGTAGAAGAATTCCGTTATCATATATTTAGGTATAAAGTCGATTTTCTTGTATATATACATTTAGCAATCGATATCGAAATGCCTCAAATCATTAGTTTAACATATTTAAGTTAATTAACCCTGTCTATCTTACTGAAGTCTACAAACGCCTTAACGGCATAACGGCAAAGCATTTAGAAGAATTACATAATCTTATATTTAGGTATAAAGTCGATTCTCTTGTATATACTCATTTAGCAATCGAAATCGAAATGCTTTAAATCATTAGTTTAACATATTTAAGATAATTAACCCTCTTTATCTTACTGAAGTCTACAAACGCCCTAAAGGCATAACGGCAAAACATTTAGAAGAATTACGTAATCTTATATTTAGGTATAAAGTCCATTTTCTTGTATATACACATTTAGCAATCGAAATCGAAATGCTTCAAATCATTAGTTTAACATATTTAAGTTAACTAACCCTCTGCATCTTACTGAAGTCTACAAACATCTTAACGGCATAACGGCAAAGCATTTAGAAGAATTACGTAATCTAATATTTAGGTATAAAGTCGATTCTCTTGTATATACTCATTTAGCAATCGAAATCTAAATGCTTTAAATCATTAGTTTAACATATTTAAGATAATTAACCCTCTTTATCTTACTGAAGTCTACAAACGCCTTAACGGCAAAACGGCAAAATATTTAGAAGAATTACGTAATCTTATATTTAGGTATAAAGTCGCTTTTCTTGTATATACTCATTTAGCAATCGATATAGAAATGCTTCAAATCATTAGTTTAACATATTTAAGTTAATGAACCTTTTTTAACGTATTGAAGTTGATATAAAGCCATGGCGACAGTACATTTGGAAGAATTACGTAACCATATATTTAGGTATAAAGTCGATTTCCTTGTATGTATGCATTAAGCAAAGGATATCGAAATGCTTTAAATAACTGGTTTAACATATTTAAGTTAATAAAGCTTTTTTAACGCACTGAAGTTAACATAAAGCCATGGCGGCATAACGGCAGTGCATTTAGAAGAATTCCGTAAGCTTATATCTAGATGTAAAGTCGATTTTCATGTATATATGCATTAAACAATCGATTTCGAAATGCTTCAAATAACGAGTGTAACATATTTTAGTTAATAAACCTTCTTAAACGAACTGAAGTTAACATAAAGCCATAACGGCAGTGCATTTAGAAGAATTCCGTAATCTTATATTTAGGTAGAAAGTCGATTTTCTTGTATATATGCATTAAGCAATCGATTTCGAAATGCTTCAAATAACTAGTGTAACATATCTAAGTTAATAAACCTTCTTAAACGAACTGAAGTTAACATAAAGCCATAACGGCATAACGGCAGTGCATTTGGAAGAATTCCGTAATCTAACATTTAGGTATAAAGTCGATTTTGTTGTGTATATGCATTTAGCAATCGATTTCGAAAATCTTCAAATCATTAGTTTAACAGTTTAACGAGTGTAACATATTTTAGTTAATAAACCTTCTTAAACGAACTGAAGTTAACATAAAGCCATAACGGCAGTGCATTTAGAAGCATTCCGTAATCTTATATGTAGGTATAAAATCGATTTTCTTGTATATATGCATTAAGCAATCGATTTCGAAATGCTTCAAATAACTAGTGTAACATATCTAAGTTAATAAACCTTCTTGAACGAACTGAAGTTAACATAAAGCCACAACGACATAACGGCAGTGCATTTGGAAGAATTCCGTAATCTGATATTTAGGTATAAAGTCGATTTTGTTGTGTATATACCGATTTAGCAATCGATATCGAAATGCTTCAAATCATTAGTTTGACATATTTAAGTTAATAAACCTTCTTTAACTAACTGAAGTTAACATAAAGCCGTAACGGTATAACGGCAGTGCATTTGGAAGATTTCCGTAATCTTATATTTATGTATAAAGTCGATTTTCTTGTATATATGCGTTAAGCAATCGATTTCGAAATGCTTCAAATAACTAGTGTAACATATCTTAGTTAATGAACCTTCTTAAACGCACTGAAGTTAACATAAAGCCATGGCGGCATAACGGCAGTGCATTTAGAAGAATTCCGTAAGCTTATATTTAGGTATAAAGTCGATTTTGTTATATATACACATTTAGCAATCGATATCTAAATGCTTCAAATCATTAGTTTAACATATTTAAGTTAATTAACCATTTTTAACGTATTTAAGTTGATATAAAGCCATGGTGGCATTACGACAGTACATTTGGAAGAGTTCCGTTTTCTTATATTTAGGTATAAAGTCGATTTTCTTGTACATATGCATTAAGCAATCGATAACGAAATGCTTCAAATAACTGGTTTAACATATTTAAGTTAATAAACCTTCTTTAACTAACTGAAGTTAACACAAAGCCATGGCGGCATAAAGGCAGTGCGTGTAGAAGAATTCCGTTATCATATATTTAGGTATAAAGTCGATTTTCTTGTATATATACATTTAGCAATCGATATCGAAATGCCTCAAATAATTAGTTTAACATATTTAAGTTAATTAACCCCCCTTTATCTTACTGAAGTCTACAAACGCCTTAACGGCATAATGGCAGTGCATGCAGAAGAATTCCGTTATCATGTATTTAGGTATAAAGTCGATTTTCGTGTATACACACATTTAGCAATCGATATCGAAATGCCTCAAATAATTAGTTTAACATATTTAAGTTAATTAATCCTCTTTATCTTACTGAAGTCTACAAACGCCTTAACGGCAAAACGGCAATACATTTAGAAGAATTACGTAATCTTATATTTAGGTATAAAGTTGATTTTCTTGTATACACTCATTTAGCAATCGATATCGAAATGCTTCAGATATAAGTTTAACATATTTAAGTTAACAAACCTACTTTAACGCACTGAAGTTAACACAAAGCCATGGCGGCATAAAGGCAGTGCATGTAGAAGAATTCCGTTATCATATATTTAGGTATAATGTCGATTTTCTGGTATATATACATTTAGCAATCGATATCGAAATGCCTCAAATAATTAGTTTAACATATTTAAGTTAATTAACCCACTTTATCTTACTGGAGTCTACAAACGCCTTAACGGCATAACGGCAAAGCATTTAGAAGAATTAAGTAATCTTATATTTAGGTATAAAGTCCATTTTCTTGTATATACACATTTAGCAATCGAAATCCTTCAAATCATTAGTTTAACATATTTAAGTTAACTAACCCTCTGTATCTTACTGAAGTCTACAAACATCTTAACGGCATAACGGCAATGCATGTAGAAGAATTACATAATCTTATATTTAGGTATAAAGTCAATTTTCTTATATATACTCATTTAGCAATCGATATAGAAATGCTTCAAATCATTAGTTTAACATATTTAAGTTAATGAACCTTCTTTAACGAACTGAAGTTGGCATAAATCCATGGCGGCATAACGGCGGTGAATTTATAATAATTCCGTAATCTTATATTTAGGTATAAAGTCGATTTTCGTGTATATACGCATTTAGCAATCGATATCGAAATGCTTCAAATCATTAGTTTAACATATTTAAGTTAATTAACCTTCTTTATCTTACTGAAGTTTGCGCAAAGCCATAACGGTATAACGGCAGTGCATTTGAAGAATTCCGTAAACTTATATTTAGGTATAAAGTCGATTTTCTTGTATATACTCATTTAGCAATCGATATCGAAATGCTTCAAATCATTAGTTTAACATATTTAAGTTAATAAACCTTCTTTAACTAACTGAAGTTGATAAAAAGCCATAACGGTATAACGGCAGTGCATTTGAAGAATTCCGTAATCTTTTATTTAGGTATAAATTCGATTTTTTTGTATATATACATTTAGCAATCGATATCTAAATGCATCAAATTATTAGTTTAACATATTTAAGTTAATTAACCTTTTTAACGTATTGAAGTTGATATAAAGCCATGGTGGCATAACGACAGTACATTTGGAAGAATTCCGTAATCATATATTTAGGTATAAAGTCGATTTTCTTGTATGTATGCATTAAGCAAAGGATATCGAAATGCTTCAAATAACTGGTTTAACATATTTAAGTTAATAAAGCTTTTTTAACGCACTGAAGTTAACATAAAGCCATGGCGGCATAACGGCAGTGCATTTAGAAGAATTCCGTAAGCTTATATTTAGGTGTAAAGTCGATTTTCATGTATATATGCATTAAACAATCGATTTCGAAATGCTTCAAATAACGAGTGTAACATATCTTAGTTAATAAACCTTCTTAAACGAATTGAAGTTAACATAAAGCCATAACGGCAGTGCATTTAGAAGAATTCCGTAATCTTATATTTAGGTAGAAAGTCGATTTTCTTGTATATATGCATTAAGCAATCGATTTCGAAATGCTTTAAATAACTAGTGTAACATATCTAAGTTAATAAACCTTCTTAAACGAACTGAAGTTAACATAAAGCCATAACGGCATAACGGCAGTGCATTTGGAAGAATTTCGTAATCTAACATTTAGGTATAAAGTCGATTTTGTTGTGTATATGCATTTAGCAATCGATTTCGAAAATCTTCAAATCATTAGTTTAACATATTTAAGCTAATTAACCCTCTTTATTTTACTGAAGTTAAAACAAAGCTATGGCGGCATAACGGCAGTGCATGTAAAAGAATTCCGTTATCATATATTTAGGTATAAAGTCGATTTTCTTGTAAATATGCATAAAGCAAACGACATCGAAATGCTTCAAATAGCTGGTTTAACATATTTAAGTTAATAAAGCTTCTTTAACGCACTGAAGTCAACATAAAGCCGTGGCGGCATAACGGCAGTGCATTTAGAAGAATTCCGTAAGCTTATATTTAGGTATAAAGTCGATTTTCTGGTATATATGCGTTAAGCAAATGATTTCGAAATGCTTCAAATAACTAGTGTAACATATCTTAGTTAATGAACCTTCTTAAACAAACTGAAGTCAGCATAAAGCCACAACGGCATAACGGCAGTGCATTTAGAAGCATTCCGTAATCTTATATGTAGGTATAAAATCGATTTTCTTGTATATATGCATTAAGCAATCGATTTCGAAATGCTTCAAATAACTAGTGTAACATATCTAAGTTAATAAACCTTCTTAAACGAACTGAAGTTAACATAAAGCCATAACGGCATAACGGCAGTGCATTTGGAAGAATTCCGTAATCTGATATTTAGGTATAAAGTCGATTTTGTTGTGTATATGCATTTAGCAACCGATTTCGAAAATCTTCAAATCATTAGTTTAACATATTTAAGTTAATAAACCTTCTTTAACTAACTGAAGTTAACATAATGCCGTAACGGTATAACGGCAGTGCATTTGGAAGATTTCCGTAATCTTATATTTATGTATAAAGTCGATTTTCTTGTATATACACATTTAGCAATCGATATCGAAATGCCTCAACCCATTAGTTTAACATATTTAAGTTAATTACCCTTCTTTATCTTACTAAAGTCTACAAACGCCTTAACGGCATAACGGCAAAGCATTTAGAAGAATTACGTAATCTTATATTTAGGTATAAAGTCGATTTTGTTGTATATACTCATTTAGCAATCGAAATCGAAATGCTTCAAATCATTAGTTTAACATATTTAATCTAATTAACCCTCTTTATCTTACTAAAGTCTACAAACGCCTTAACGGCATAACGGCAAAGCATTTAGAAGAATTACGTAATCTTATATTTAGGTATAAAGTCGATTTTCTTGTATACACTCATTTAGCAATCGATATCGAAATGCTTCAAATTATTAGTTTGACATATTTAAGTTAACAAACCTACCTTAACGCACTGAAGTTAACACAAAGCCATGGCGGCATAACGGCAGTGCATGTAGAAGATTTCCGTAAACTTATATTTAAGTATAAAGTCGATTTCCTTGTATATACACATTTAGCAATCGATATCGAAATGCCTCAAATCATTAGTTTAATATATTTAAGTTAATTAACCCCCTTTATCTTACTGAAGTCTACAAACGCCTTAACGGCATAATGGCGGTGCATGCAGAAGAATTCCGTTATCATGTATTTAGGTATAAATTCGATTTTCGTGTATACACACATTTAGCAATCGATATCGAAATGCCTCAAATCATTATATAAAGTCCATTTTCTTGTATATACACATTTAGCAATCGAAATCGAAATGCTTCAAATCATTAGTTTAACATATTTAAGTTAACTAACCCTCTGTATCTTACTGAAGTCTACAAACATCTTAACAGCATAACGGCAAAGCATTTAAAAGAATTACGTAATCTTATATTTAGGTATAAAGTCGCTTTTCTTGTATATACTCATTTAGCAATCGATAGAGAAATGCTTCAAATCATTAGTTTAACATATTTAAGTTAATGAACCTTCTTTAACGAACTGAAGTTGGCATAAATCCATGGCGGCATAACGGCGGTGCATTTATAATAATTCCGGAATCTTATATTTTGGTATAAAGCCGATTTTCTTGTATATAAGCATTTAGCAATCGATATCGAAATGCTTCAAATCATTAGTTTAACATATTTAAGTTAATTAACCTTCTTTATCTTACTGAAATTTGCGCAAAGCCATAACGGTATAACGGCAGTGCATTTGAAGAATTCCGTAAACTTATATTTAGGTATAAAGTCGATTTTCTTGTATATGCTCATTTAGCAATCGATATCGAAATGCTTCAAATCATTAGTTTAACATATTTAAGTTAATAAACCTTCTTTAACTAACTGAAGTTGATATAAAGCCATAACGGTATAACGGCAGTGCATTTGAAGAATTCCGTAATCTTATATTTAGGTATAAAGTCGATTTTGTTGTACATATGCATTTAGCAATCGATTTCGAAAATCGCTAAATCATTAGTTTAACATATTTAAGTTAATAAAGCTTCTTAAACGCACTGAAGTTAACATAAGGCCATGGTGGCATAACGGCAGTGCATTTAGAAGAATTCCGTAAGCTTATATTTAGGTATAAAGTCGATTTCGTTGTATATACACATTTAGCAATCGATATCAAAATGCCTCAAATCATTAGTTTAACATATTTAAATTAACTAACCTTCTTTAACATATTGAAGTTGATATAAATCCTTGGTGGCATAACGACAGTACATTTGGAAGAATTCCGTAATCTTATATTTAGGTATAAATTCGATTTTCTTGTATAAATGCATTAAGCAATCGATTTCGAAATGCTTTAAATATTTAGATTAACATATCAAAGTTAATAAACCTTCTTTAACTAACTGAAGTTAACATAAAGCCGTTACGGTATAACGGCAGTGCATTTGGAAGATTTCCGTAATCTTATATTTATGTATAAAGTCGATTTTCTTGTATATACACATTTAGCAATCGATATCTAAATGCTTCAAATCATTGTTTAACATATTTAAGTTAATTAACCTTTTTTAACGTATTTAAGTTGATGTAAAGCCATGGTGGCATTACGACAGTACATTTGGAAGAGCTCCGTACTCTTATATTTAGGTATAAAGTCGATTTGCTTGTATATATGCATTAAGCAATCGATATCGAAATGCTTCAAATAACTGGTTTAACATTTTTAAGTTAATAAACCTTCTTTAACTAACTGAAGTTAACATAAAGCCGTTACGGTATAACGGCAGTGCATTTCTAAGATTTCCGTAATCTTATATTTATGTATAAAGTCGATTTTCTTGTATATACACATTTAGCAATCGATATCGAAATGCCTCAAACCATTAGTTTAACATATTTAAGTTAATTAACCCCCTTTATCTTACTGAAGTCTAAAAACGCCTTAACGGCACAACGGCAGTGCATGTAGAAGAATTCCGTTATCGTATATTTAGGTATAAAGTCGATTTTCTTGTATATGCACATTAAGCAATCGATATCGAAATGCCTCAAGTCATTAGTTTAACATATTTAAGTTAATTAACCCTCTTTATCTAACTGAAGTCTACAAACGCCTTAACGGCAAAACGGCAGTGCGTGTAGAAGAAATCCGTAATCTTATAGTTAGGTATAAATTCGATTTTTTTGTATATATACATTTAGCAATCGATATATAAATGCATCAAACCATTAGTTTAACATATTTAAGTTAATTAACCTTTTTAACGTATTGAAGTTGATATAAAGCCATGGTGGCATAACGACAGTACATTTGGAAGAATTCCGTATTCATATATTTAGGTATAAAGTCGATTTTCTTGTATGTATGCATTAAGCAAAGGATATCGAAATGCTTCAAATAACTGGTTTAACATATTTAAGTTAATAAAGCTTTTTTAACGCACTGAAGTTAACATAAAGCCATGGCGGCATAACGGCAGTGCATTTAGAAGAATTCCGTAAGCTTATATTTAGGTATAAAGTCGATTTTCTGGTATATATGCGTTAAGCAAATGATTTCGAAATGCTTCAAATAACTAGTGTAACATATCTTAGTTAATGAACCTTCTTAAACAAACTGAAGTCAGCATAAAGCCACAACGGCATAACGGCAGTGCATTTAGAAGCATTCCGTAATCTTATATGTAGGTATAAAATCGATTTTCTTGTATATATGCATTAAGCAATCGATTTCGAAATGCTTCAAATAACTAGTGTAACATATCTAAGTTAATAAACCTTCTTAAACGAACTGAAGTTAACATAAAGCCATAACGGCATAACGGCAGTGCATTTGGAAGAATTCCGTAATCTGATATTTAGGTATAAAGTCGATTTTGTTGTGTATATGCATTTAGCAACCGATTTCGAAAATCTTCAAATCATTAGTTTAACATATTTAAGTTAATAAACCTTCTTTAACTAACTGAAGTTAACATAATGCCGTAACGGTATAACGGCAGTGCATTTGGAAGATTTCCGTAATCTTATATTTATGTATAAAGTCGATTTTCTTGTATATACACATTTAGCAATCGATATCGAAATGCCTCAACCCATTAGTTTAACATATTTAAGTTAATTACCCTTCTTTATCTTACTAAAGTCTACAAACGCCTTAACGGCATAACGGCAAAGCATTTAGAAGAATTACGTAATCTTATATTTAGGTATAAAGTCGATTTTGTTGTATATACTCATTTAGCAATCGAAATCGAAATGCTTCAAATCATTAGTTTAACATATTTAATCTAATTAACCCTCTTTATCTTACTAAAGTCTACAAACGCCTTAACGGCATAACGGCAAAGCATTTAGAAGAATTACGTAATCTTATATTTAGGTATAAAGTCGATTTTCTTGTATACACTCATTTAGCAATCGATATCGAAATGCTTCAAATTATTAGTTTGACATATTTAAGTTAACAAACCTACCTTAACGCACTGAAGTTAACACAAAGCCATGGCGGCATAACGGCAGTGCATGTAGAAGATTTCCGTAAACTTATATTTAAGTATAAAGTCGATTTCCTTGTATATACACATTTAGCAATCGATATCGAAATGCCTCAAATCATTAGTTTAATATATTTAAGTTAATTAACCCCTTTATCTTACTGAAGTCTACAAACGCCTTAACGGCATAATGGCAGTGCATGCAGAAGAATTCCGTTATCATGTATTTAGGTATAAATTCGATTTTCGTGTATACACACATTTAGCAATCGATATCGAAATGCCTCAAATCATTATATAAAGTCCATTTTCTTGTATATACACATTTAGCAATCGAAATCGAAATGCTTCAAATCATTAGTTTAACATATTTAAGTTAACTAACCCTCTGTATCTTACTGAAGTCTACAAACATCTTAACAGCATAACGGCAAAGCATTTAAAAGAATTACGTAATCTTATATTTAGGTATAAAGTCGCTTTTCTTGTATATACTCATTTAGCAATCGATAGAGAAATGCTTCAAATCATTAGTTTAACATATTTAAGTTAATGAACCTTCTTTAACGAACTGAAGTTGGCATAAATCCATGGCGGCATAACGGCGGTGCATTTATAATAATTCCGGAATCTTATATTTTGGTATAAAGCCGATTTTCTTGTATATAAGCATTTAGCAATCGATATCGAAATGCTTCAAATCATTAGTTTAACATATTTAAGTTAATTAACCTTCTTTATCTTACTGAAATTTGCGCAAAGCCATAACGGTATAACGGCAGTGCATTTGAAGAATTCCGTAAACTTATATTTAGGTATAAAGTCGATTTTCTTGTATATGCTCATTTAGCAATCGATATCGAAATGCTTCAAATCATTAGTTTAACATATTTAAGTTAATAAACCTTCTTTAACTAACTGAAGTTGATATAAAGCCATAACGGTATAACGGCAGTGCATTTGAAGAATTCCGTAATCTTATATTTAGGTATAAAGTCGATTTTGTTGTACATATGCATTTAGCAATCGATTTCGAAAATCTCTAAATCATTAGTTTAACATATTTAAGTTAATAAAGCTTCTTAAACGCACTGAAGTTAACATAAGGCCATGGTGGCATAACGGCAGTGCATTTAGAAGAATTCCGTAAGCTTATATTTAGGTATAAAGTCGATTTCGTTGTATATACACATTTAGCAATCGATATCAAAATGCCTCAAATCATTAGTTTAACATATTTAAATTAACTAACCTTCTTTAACATATTGAAGTTGATATAAATCCTTGGTGGCATAACGACAGTACATTTGGAAGAATTCCGTAATCTTATATTTAGGTATAAATTCGATTTTCTTGTATAAATGCATTAAGCAATCGATTTCGAAATGCTTTAAATATTTAGATTAACATATCAAAGTTAATAAACCTTCTTTAACTAACTGAAGTTAACATAAAGCCGTTACGGTATAACGGCAGTGCATTTGGAAGATTTCCGTAATCTTATATTTATGTATAAAGTCGATTTTCTTGTATATACACATTTAGCAATCGATATCTAAATGCTTCAAATCATTGTTTAACATATTTAAGTTAATTAACCTTTTTTAACGTATTTAAGTTGATGTAAAGCCATGGTGGCATTACGACAGTACATTTGGAAGAGCTCCGTACTCTTATATTTAGGTATAAAGTCGATTTGCTTGTATATATGCATTAAGCAATCGATATCGAAATGCTTCAAATAACTGGTTTAACATTTTTAAGTTAATAAACCTTCTTTAACTAACTGAAGTTAACATAAAGCCGTTACGGTATAACGGCAGTGCATTTCTAAGATTTCCGTAATCTTATATTTATGTATAAAGTCGATTTTCTTGTATATACACATTTAGCAATCGATATCGAAATGCCTCAAACCATTAGTTTAACATATTTAAGTTAATTAACCCCCTTTATCTTACTGAAGTCTAAAAACGCCTTAACGGCACAACGGCAGTGCATGTAGAAGAATTCCGTTATCGTATATTTAGGTATAAAGTCGATTTTCTTGTATATGCACATTAAGCAATCGATATCGAAATGCCTCAAGTCATTAGTTTAACATATTTAAGTTAATTAACCCTCTTTATCTAACTGAAGTCTACAAACGCCTTAACGGCAAAACGGCAGTGCGTGTAGAAGAAATCCGTAATCTTATAGTTAGGTATAAATTCGATTTTTTTGTATATATACATTTAGCAATCGATATATAAATGCATCAAACCATTAGTTTAACATATTTAAGTTAATTAACCTTTTTAACGTATTGAAGTTGATATAAAGCCATGGTGGCATAACGACAGTACATTTGGAAGAATTCCGTATTCATATATTTAGGTATAAAATCGATTTTCTTGTATATATGCATTAAGAAAACGATATTGAAATGCTTCAAATAACTGGTTTAACATATTTAAGTTAATTAACCCTCTTTATCTTACTGAAGTCTACAAACGCCTTAACGGCATAACGGCAAAGCATTAAGAAGAATTACGTAATCTTATATTTAGTTATAAAGTCGATTTTCTTGTATATACTCATTTAGCAATCGATATCGAAATGCTTCAAATATTAGTTTAACATATCTAAGACAATTAACCCTCTTTATCTTACTGAAGTCTACAAACGCCTTAACGGCATAACGGCAAAGCATTTAGAAGAATTACGGAATCTTATATTTAGGTATAAAGTCGATTTTCTTGTATACACACATTTAGCAATCGATATCGAAATGCCTCAAATCATTAGTTTAACATATTAATCCTCTTTATCTTTCTGAAGTCTACAAACGCCTTAACGGCATAACAGCAAAGCATTTAGAAGAATAACGTAATCTTATATTTAGGTATAAAGTCGATTTTCTTGTATATACTCATTTAGCAATCGATATCGAAATGCTTCAAATATTAGTTTAACATATCTAAGTTAATAAACCTTATTTAACGAACTGAAGTTAACATAAAGCCATAACGGCATAACGGCAGTGCATTTAGAAGAATTCCGTAAGCTTATCTTTAGGTATAAAGTCGATTTTGTTGTATATACACATTTAGCAATCGATATCGAAATGCCTCAAATCATTAGTTTAACATATTTAAGTTAATTAACCTTCTTTAACCTATTGAAGTTATATAAAGCCATGGCGGCATAACGCCAGTACATTTGGAAGAATTCCGTTATTTTATATTTAGGTATAAAGTCGATTTTCTAGTATACACTCATTTTGCAATCGATATCGAAATGCTTCAAATCATTAGTTTAACATATTAAAGTTAATAAACCTTCTTTAACGAACAGAAGTTAACATAAAGCCATAACTGCATAACGGCAGTGCATTTAGAAGAATTCCGTAATCTTATATTTAGTTATAAAGTCGATTTTCTTG